>JASTWF010001042.1:93906-131094 GCA_030390025.1 Squalus acanthias | reverse complement strand
GGGATTTGAACACAAGGATGAGAATTTTAAATTTGAGCAGCCGCCAGACCGGGAACCAACATCCAGCACGACTGGCCCACATTTAGGTGCGCGCATTCGAGACGCGTTAGGTTTTACAATGGCCGCTGGAATAACATGGCGGCAATGGCAGAAGCCAGTCTTCCAGTCGGTCTTGCTCAGGGCAAAAGTAAGTGGTTGCGACAGTCGCAATTATCGAGGCTTACGATAGCGGGTGATCGCAACACATCCCAATTCAGCAGAAAAACGAAGTGGTCAGTGGTTTGGAGTACAAGCAGAACACACGGTTTTGAGAAACTGGTCAGTTGCAGCGGCATGCAGTCAAATGACATGGCTCCTTTATGTTTCCGTACTGGAACGATGATAGCTAATATGCCAAATCCAGGACACCGCAGGTAAACAGTGCAATATTAGATACGCACCTAGCCTGTAAAGAAACTGCTAGGAACACAACTCTCAACAATTAGGACGCTGAGACAGTACAGGGAGGAGGGACGCGTTAGTCAGCTCGTTGTCAACTAACACATCTGCTCAGGTAAACTCGAAGTGTTAATGAGTTAATCAACTTAAGCATGCATCCGAGAAACAGAACCGCGAATAACCTTCACAGGCGCCCCGCTTTGGCCACCACGCGCTGACAACAGCATCTTCACAACGAACTGGCACCACCGAATACCGGCAGCGGGCTCTGAACCAACTGGAATGAACTCCCTTGTACTATCAACCCAGCCGCACCACCAAACCATCGAGTAACATGCTTTCAACTGACTGCGACCGCTGTGCCAGGGCTTGAAGCAACTGGCACCAGCCCACCCACAGCCAGTGGGTATCACCAATAGTCAACCAACACGCCTGAGATGAGGGGGTTTTGTCTTATGAGGAAAGGTTGAGTAGGTTGGGCCAATACTCATTGGAGTTTAGAAGAACGAGAGGTGATCTTATTAAAACATAAGATACTGAGGAGGCTCGACAAGGTAGATGCAGAGAGGAATGTTTCCCCTCGTGGGGGAAATCTAGAACTCGGGGGCATATTGTCAGAATAAAGGGTCGCCCTTTTAGAACTGAGATGAGGAGGAATTTCTTCTCTCAGAGGGTCGTAAATCTGTGGAATTCTCTGCCCCAGAGAGCCGTGGAGGCTGGGTCATTAAATACATTTAAGGTGGAGAGACACAGATTTTTGCAAGATAAGGGAGTGAAGGGTTATGGGGAGCGGGCGAGGAACTGGCTTTGAGCCCAAGATCAGCCATGATCTTATTGAATGGCGGAGCAGGCTCGAGGGGCCAAGTGGCCTATTCCTGCTCCTATTTCTTATGTAACACACCCAGATGATCGGGCTAGAACTTTACACTTCACTGGTTAGGCCTCAGCTGGAGTACTGCGGGCAGTTCTGGGCACCGCACTTTAGGGAAGATGTACAGGCCTTGGAAAGGGTACAGAGGAGGTTTGCCAGGATGTTAGCAGGGATGAGGGACTTCAGTTATGAGGAGAGATTGGAAATGCTAGAACTGTTCTCCTTGGAACAGAGATGGTTAAGAGCTGATGGAATAGAGGTTTGCGATATGATGAGGTTTTGATGAGTGTAGATGGAGAAAAACTCTTCCCTCTGGTGAGTGGGTCAATAATCAGAGGTCATCGATTCAAAACCATTGGCAAAGGATCTAGAGGGGAGACGAGGAGAAATGTTTTCACTCGGAGAGTTGCGGGGATCGGGAACGCTCGAGGTGGTGGAAGCTGATTCCAGCGATAATTTTAAAAGGGAGTTGGAGACAGGTCCTTGAGGATGAGGAACTTAGGGACAAAAAGCAGGGGGTGGGGGGGACTGAGCACGACTGCTCTTTCACAGAGTCGGCACAGGCATGATGGGCCGAATGGCCTCCTCCTTCTGTGCTGTGCGTTTCTAGGCTTCTACAGCCAACTGGCATCACCCCAAACAACAAGTTGTATTTATACAGCGCCTTTAACGTAGTAAAATGTCCCAAGGCGCTTCACAGCAGTATTATAAAACAAAACTTGACACCAAACCACACAAGGAGATACTGGGGGAGAGGAGAGAGGTGTGGAGAGGTTTAGGCAGGGAATTCCAGAGCTTAGGGCCCAGGCAGCAGAAGGCACGGCCACCAATGGTGGAGCGATTAAAATCGGGAATGCTCAAGAGGCCAGAATTAGAGGAGCGCAGATATCTCGGAGGGTTGTGGGGCTGAAGGAGGTTACAGAGAGAGGGAGGGGGTGAGGCCGCGGAGGGATTTGTAAACGAGGATGAGAATTTTGAAATCAAGGCGCTGCTTAATGGGGAGCCAATGTAGGTCAGCGAGCACAGGGGGTGATGGGCAAACGGGACTCGGTGCGAGTTAGGACACGGGGCAGCCGAGTTTTGGATGACCTCGAGTTTACGTAGGGTGGAATGTGGGAGGCCGGCCAGGAGTGCGTTGGAATAGTCGAGTCTAGAGGTAACAAAGGCATGGATCAGGGTTTCAGCAGCGGACGAGCTGAGGCAAGGGCGGAGACGGGCGATGTTACGGAGGCAGAAAGAGGCGGTCTTGGTTGCGCCGCGGATGTGTGGTCGCGAGCTCGTTGCGGGGGTCAAACAGGACACCGAGGTTGCGAAACAGTGCGGTTCAACCTCGGACAGACGCTGGGGGGGGTAGAAAGAGGGACGGGGTCGGTGGCTAGGGAACGGCTTCGGTCCTCCCAATATATGAGTTTTGCGCTCATCCAAAACTCGGCTGCCCCCGTGTCTTAACTCGCACCAAGTCCCGTTCGCCCATCACCCCCTGTGCTCGCTGACCTACATTGGCTCCCGGTTAAGCAACGCCTCGATTTCAAAATTCTCATCCTTGTTTTCATATGAGTTTGGCAGCATCATCTCTTTAAAAGGCGATTCAGTACCCTTCCAAGTTTTGTCTCATCTGCAGATTTTTTGAAATTGTGGCCCCTGTACAGCCCCAAAAGGTGGGAATAAACAATAAATGGTAGGACACTGAGAAGTGCAGAGGATCAGAGGGACCTTGGAGTGCATGTCCACACAACCCTGAAGGTAGCAGGACAGGTAGATAAGGTGGTTAAGGAGATATACGGGATACTTGCCTTTATTAGCCGAGGCATAAGAGCAGGGAGGTTATGCTTGAATTGTATCAAACACTAGTTAGGCCGCAGCTAGAGTACTGCGTGCAGTTCTGGTCACCACATTACAGGAAGGATGTGATTGCACTAGAGGGGTGCAGAGGAGACTTACGAGGATGTTGCCTAGGCTGGGGAATTTTAGCTATGAGAAAAGATTGGATAGGCTGGGGTTGTTTACTTTGGAACAGAGGAGGCTGAGGGGAGATTTAATTGAGGTGTATAAAATTATGAGGGGCCTAGCTAGAGTGGACAGGAAGGACCTATTTCCTTCAGCAGAGAGGTCAATAACCAGGGGACATAGATTTAAAGTAATTGGTCAGAGATTGAGAGGGGAGTTGAGGAGAACTTTTTTCACCCAGAGGGTGGTGGGGGTCTGGAACTCACTGCCTAAAAGGGTGGTAGAGGCAGAAACCCTCATCACATTTAAAAAGTACTTGGATTTGCACTTGAAGTGCCGGAACCTACAGGGCTACGGACCAAGAGCGGGAAAGTGGGATCAGGCTGGAGAGCTCTTATTCAGCCGGCACAGACACGATGGGCCGAATGGCCTCCTTCTGTGCCGTAAATTCCTGATTCTTTCTATCTTGCGTTTAGTCCACGCTTCCTGTCGGTGCCACACTTGTGTCCTGTAACACAAACCCGTCACACTTGTTACAAGGCAGAAACCCTGTACGTGCTTGGACGTGCACTCGAAGTGCCGAAAAGTACAGGGCTACGGGTCCTTGTGCATGAAACACAAAAGGTTGGCATGCAGGTACAGCAAGTAATCAAAAAAGGCAAATGGAATGTTGGCCTTTATTTCAAGGGGGTTGGAGTATAAAAGCAGGGAAGTCCTGCTACAACTGTACAGGGTATTGGTTAGACCACACCTGGAGTACTGCGTACAGTTCTGGTCTCCTTATTTAAGGAAGGATATACTTGCATTGGAGGCAGTTCAGAGACGATTCACTCGGTTAATTCCAGAGATGAGGGGGTTGACTTATGAGGAAAGGTTGAGCAGGTTGGGCCTATACTCATTGGAATTTAGAAGAATGAGAGGTGATCTTATTGAAACATATAAGATACTGAGGGGGCTCAACAAGGTTGATGCAGAGAGGATGTTTCCCGTCATGGGGGAAATCTAGAACTCGGGGGCACAGTTTCAGAATAAAGGGTCGCCCTTTTAGAACTGAGATGAGGAGGAATTTCTTCTCTCAGAGGGTCGTGAATCTGTGGAATTCTCTGCCCCAGAGAGCTGTGGAGGCTGGGTCATTAAATACATTTAAGGTGGAGATCGACAGATTTTTGCAACATAAGGGAGTGAAGGGTTATGGGGAGCGGGCTGGGAAGTGACTTTGAGCCCAAGATCAGCCATGATCTTATTGAATGGCGGAGCAGGCTCGAGGGGCCAAGTGGCCTATTCCTGCTCCTATTTCTCATGCTCACCGCATTTAAAAAGCGCTCGGTCGTGCAGTCGAAGTGCCGCAAAGTAGGGGGCTACGGGCCGGAAAGTGGGATTAGGCCGGACGGCGCTTCGCGGGCCGGCGCGGAGGAAATGGCCTCCTCCCGTGCTGTAAATTTACTCTGGTTACCCTTGAGGTCAGCAAGTTTGTGAAGAGGGGGCTGGTTAGGGGGGGGATAGATGTAGAGAAAATGATTCCACTGGAGACCAGAGCTGGGAGTCCATCAATAGAAGACAGTCACTGTACAAATCCAATGGGGCAATTGAGGAGGAACTGCTTCACACCCCAGAGAGAGGGAGAGGGGCTCACCTGGCTCCGGCCGCCGTTGTGGGTGAGCAGAGGCCGGCAGTGGCGGAAGCCCTTGTCCGCCGGCTGCTCCGCCACTCCCAGCCCGAGGCTGAGGCCCAGCTCCCTTCCTCCTCCCAGGCTGATGTTGTCCTGCTCCTGCTGCTGCTGCTCCTCCTGCTCCAGCGGGTGTTGGTGGTGCTGGTGGCGCCGCAGGCCGGGGCAGACGCTGGCCAAGGCGGAGAGCGAGGCGGAGAGGCGGCGCCAGGCCGGGCCCGGCAGCGGGAGGAGGCCTCGGTCCGCCGCCGCTTCCGACTCGCCCGCCGCCTCCGACTCCGACTCGCCCTCCGCCTCCCGGCTCCGGCAGCGCACCACCAGCACGAAGCGCACCGTCTCGCCCAGGTAGAGGTGGCTGCGGCGGGGCAGGCTGCGGTAGCGGCGGTAGTCGGCCAGCGGGCCGGCCGGGAAGTACATCAGGTACTCGCACAGCGACTCCATCTTGGAGCCTCTCCCTCCTCCTCCCGCCGTCACCCCCGGCAACCGCGCCGGCCAATCACAACCCGCTCCCCCCGGCAACCGCGCCGGCCAATCACAACCCGCTCCCCCCGGCAACCGCGCCGGCCAATCACAACCCGCTCCCCCCGGCAACCGCGCCGGCCAATCACAACCAGCCCCCACTCATCGACCAATCCCCTCCACCCTCACTCATCGACCAATCCCCACACCCTCACTCATCGACCAATCACCTCCATCCCCCCTCACTCATCGGCCAATCCCCTCACCCTAACTCATCGACCAATCACCTCCATCCCCCCTCACTCATCGACCAATCACCTCACCCTCACTCATCGACCAATCACCTCACCCTCACTCATCGACCAATCACCTCCATCCCCCCTCACTCATCGACAAATCCCCTCACCCTCACTCATCGGCCAATCACCTCCATTCCCCCCTCACTCATCGGCCAAGTCCCTCACCCTCACTCATCGGCCAATCACCTCCATCCCCCCTCACTCATCGGCCAATTCCCTCACCCTCACTAATCGGCCAATCACCTCCATTCCCCCCTCACTCATCGACCAATCACCTCACCCTCACTCATCGGCCAATCACCTCACCCTCACTCATCGACCAATCCCCTCACCCTCACTCATCGACCAATCACCTCCATCCCCCCTCACTCATCGACCAATTCCGCTTGCTCCAGACGAAGAGACTCGAGGTGTTCATAAGAACATAAGAACATAAGAAATAGGAGCAGGAGTAGGCCAATCGGCCCCTCGAGCCTGCTCCGCCATTCAATAAGATCATGGCTGATCTGATCCTAACCGCCAATCTACTATCTATCACAGAACCATCTCCTGCATCTAACAGAATTGCACACACGAAATAGGAGCAGAATCAGGCTACACAGTCCCTGGGCCCGCTCCACTACCCACAGGGCCATGACCGATCCGAACCTAGACTCATGTCCAAATTCCTGCCCGCTCCCCGTAACCCTTAATGCCCTTTACTTCTAGGAAACTGTCTATTTCTGTTTTAAATTTAATTAATGTTGTAGCTTCTACAGCTTTTTGTGGCAGCATATTCCATGGACCTACCACCCTCTGAGTGAAGTAGTTCCTCCTCATCTCAGTTTTGAAAGAGCAGCCCCTTATTCTAAGACTATGTCCCCTAGTTCTCGTCTCACCCGTCATCGGGAACATCCTCCCCGCATCCACCCGATCCAACCCCTTCACAATCTTATATGTTTCAATAAGATCGCCTCTCATTCTTCTGAACTCCAATGAGTAGAGTCCCAATCTACCCAACCTCTCCTCATATGACCACCCCCTCATCCCCGGGATTAACCGAGTGAACCTTTTTTGCACTGCCTCGAGAGCAAGGATGTCTTTCCTTAAGTAAGGACACCAAAACTGTATGCAGTATTCCAGGTGCGGTCTCACCAATACCTTGTACAACTGAAGCAATACCTCCCTATTTTTATATTCTATCCCCCTAGCAATGAAAGCCAACATTCCATTTGCCTTCTTAATCACTTGCTGCACCTGCATACTAACCTTTTGAGTTTCGTGCACCAGGACCCCCAGATCCCTTTGCACTTCAGTACTCTCCAGTTTCTTGCCATTAAGATAATAAATTGCTCTAGGATTTTTCCTGCCAAAGTGCATCACCTCACACGTTCGGCGCCTTTCCGGATGCTTCTCCTCCACTTTGTGCGGCCTTGGGCCAGGGATTCCCAGGTGTCTGTGGGGATGTTGGACTTTTTCAAGGAGGCTTTGAGGGTGTCCTTGAAGCGTTTCCTCTGCCCATCTGGGGCTCTCTTGCCGTGTCGGAGCTCCGAGTAGAGCGCTTGCTTTGGGAGTCTCGTATCGGGCATGCGGACGATGTGGCCCGTCCATCGGAGCTGATCGAGCGTGGTCAAAGCTTCGATGCTGGGGATGTTGGCCTGAGCGAGAACACTGACGTTGGTGCGCCTATCCTGCCAATGGATTTGCAGGATCTTGTGGAGGCAGCGTTGGTGGTACCTCTCCAGTGCTTTGAGGTGCCTGCTGTACATGGTCCATGTCTCTGAGGCATACAGGAGGGCGGGTATCACTACTGCTCTGTAGACCATGAGCTTGGTGCCGGGTTTGAGGTCCTGGTCTTCAAACACTCTCTTCCTCAGGCAACTGAAGGCTGCACTGGCACACTGAAGGCGGTGTTGGACTTCGTCGTCGACGTCTGCCCTTGTTGACAGTAGGCTCCCGAGGTATGGAAAGTGGTCCACGTTGTCCAAGGCCTTGTTGTGGATTTTGAGGCATGAGGTTGAAAAGGCCATCCGACAACTGAAGAACAACCAGGCCTCAGGAGCAGATGGAATCCCTGCCGAGGCACTAAAGCATGGCTGGCGCGAATTCATGAACTCATTTCTCTTATCTGGAAGGAGGAGAGCATGCCAGGGGATCTCAGAGATGTTGTAATTGTGACCATCTTCAAGAAAGGTGACAAGTCCGATTGCGGTAATTACAGAGGAGTTTCCCTGCTGTCTGCCACAGGGAAAGTCATCACAAGAATCCTCCTCAATCGCCTTCTCCCAGTGGCTGAAGAGCTCCTCCCAGAGTCACAATGCGGATTTCGTCCACTAAGGGGCACAATGATCTTCACTGCACGTCAATTACAAGAGAAATGCAGGGAACAGCACCAACCGCTGTACATGGCCTTCTTTGACCTCACAAAGGCGTTCGACATCGTCAACAGTGAGGGATTATGGAGTATCCTCCTCAAATTCGGCTGCCCTCAAAAGTTTGTCACCATCCTCCGCCTGCTTCATGACAACATGCAAGCCGTGATCCTGACCAATGGTTCCACCACAGACTCAATTCACGTTAGGACCAGGGTCAAGCAAGGGTGTGTCATCGCACCAACGCTCTTCTCGATCTTCCTTGCTGCAATGCTCCATCTCACCCTCAGTAAGCTCCCCGCTAGAGTGGAGCTAATTTACAGAACAAACGGGAAACTGTTCAACCTATGTCGCCTCCAATCCAGATCCAAGATCGTGTCATCCTCTGTCGTCGAATTACAGTATGCAGACGACGCTTGCGTCTGCGCACACTCGGAGGTCGAACTCCAAACCATCGTCAACACCTTCACCGAAGCGTACGAGAGCATGGGCCTTACACTAAACATCCGTAAGACAAAGGTCCTCTACCAACCTGCCCCCGCCACACAGTACTGCCCCCCGATTAGCATAGATGCATTTAAGGGGCTGCTAGATAAACACATGAGGGAGAAGAGAATAGAAGGATAGAGCCACTCGAAGTCCATTCCACACTGCATTTAACCTCACACCACGTTAGCTGTCATGTAGTGTGGCGAAATAGAGCTGCTCCCGAGAACTCTGGGGAGCCCAAAGCAAAACTATTCCCAAGTTAAATAGGAACAGGAGGAGGCCATTAACCCTTCGAACCTGTTCCACCATTCAGTTAGACCACGGCTGATCTGTATCTTAACCTCATCTACACGCCTCGGTTCCCTAACCCTTAATACCCTTGCCCAACAAAAATCTATCAGTAATAACAACAAAAAACGCTGGAAAAACTCAGCAGGCCAGGCAGCATCCGTGGAGAGAGAAAGAGAGTTAACGTTTCAGGTCGATGACCTTTCATCAGATCTGATGAAAGGTCATCGACCTGAAACGTTAACTCTCTTTCTCTCTCCACGGATGCTGCCTGGCCTGCTGAGTTTTTCCAGCGTTTTTTGTTGTTATTTCGGATTTCCAGCATCCGCAGTATTTTGCTATCGTAAAAATCTATCAGTCTCTGTTTTGAAATTTTCAATTAGCCCCCCGCCAGCCCCAACGGCTTTTTTGTGGAGAGGGTTCCAGATTTGCCCTGATCTGATAGAATAGTGGAGCAGGCTCAAGGGGCTGAATAAGAACATAAGAACATAAGAAATAGGAGCAAGAATAGGCCATGCGGCCCCTCGAGCCTGCTCCGCCATTCAATAAGATCATGGCTCATCTTCCTCATCTCCACTTTCCTGCACTGTCCCCATATCCCTTGATGCCCTTAATATTCAACAATCTATCGATCTCTGTCTTGAATATACTCAACGACTGAGCCTCCACAGCCCTCTGGGGTAGAGAATTCCAAAGATTCACCACCCTCTGAGTGAAGACATTTCTCCTCATATCAGTCCCAAATGACTGACCCCTTATTCTGAGACTGTGACCCCTGGTTCTAGACTCCCCAGTCAGAACATAAGAACATAAGAACATAAGAAATAGGAGCAGGAGTAGGCCAATCGGCCCCTCGAGCCTGCTCCGCCATTCAATAAGATCATGGCTGATCTGATCCTAACCGCCAATCTACTATCTATCACAGAACCATCTCCTGCATCTAACAGAATTGCACACACGAAATAGGAGCAGAATCAGGCTACACGGTCCCTGGGCCCGCTCCACTACCCACAGGGCCATGACCGATCCGAACCTAGACTCATGTCCAAATTCCTGCCCGCTCCCCGTAACCCTTAATGCCCTTTACTTCTAGAAAACTGTCTATTTCTGTTTTAAATGTATTTAATGATGTAGCTTCTACAGCTTTTTGTGGCAGCATATTCCATGGACCTACCACCCTCTGAGTGAAGTAGTTCCTCCTCATCTCAGTTTTGAAAGAGCAGCCCCTTATTCTAAGACTATGTCCCCTAGTTCTAGTCTCACCCGTCATCGGGAACATCCTCCCCGCATCCACCCGATCCAACCCCTTCACAATCTTATATGTTTCAATAAGATCGCCTCTCATTCTTCTGAACTCCAATGAGTAGAGTCCCAATCTACCCAACCTCTCCTCATATGACCACCCCCTCATCCCCGGGATTAACCGAGTGAACCTTTTTTGCACTGCCTCGAGAGCAAGGATGTCTTTCCTTAAGTAAGGACACCAAAACTGTATGCAGTATTCCAGGTGCGGTCTCACCAATACCTTGTACAACTGAAGCAATACCTCCCTATTTTTCTATTCTATCCCCCTAGCAATGAAAGCCAACATTCCATTTGCCTTCTTAATCACTTGCTGCACCTGCATACTAACCTTTTGAGTTTCGTGCACCAGGACCCCCAGATCCCTTTGCACTTCAGTACTCTCCAGTTTCTTGCCATTAAGATAATAAATTGCTCTAGGATTTTTCCTGCCAAAGTGCATCACCTCACACTTTCCAGTGTTGTATTCCATCTGCCAAATCTCTGCCCACTTACTTAGCCTGTCTATGTCCCCTTGCAGGTTTTTTATGTCCTCCTCACTCACTACTTTCCCTCCCATCTTTGTATCATCTGCAAATTTTGATATGTTACACTTGGTCCCTTCCTCCAAATCGTTAATATAGATTGTAAAGAGTTGGGGACCCAGCACTGACCCCTGTGGAACACCACTAGTTACTGATTGCCAGTCTGAGAATGAACCATTTATCCCAACTCTTTGCTTTCTGTTAGATAGCCAATCCTCTATCCATGCCAGAATATTACCCCCAATCCCGTGATTTTTTACCTTAAGCAATAATCTTTTGTGTGGCACCTTGTCAAATGCCTTTTGGAAGTCTAAATACACTACGTCCACTGGTTCCCCTTTATCCACTCTATATGTTACTTCCTCAAAGAACTCCAGCAAATTTGTCAAACATGACTTCCCCTTCGTAAAACCATGCTGACTTTGTCCTATTAAATTATGATTATCCAAATGTCCTGTTACTGTTTCCTTAATAATGGACTCCAAAATTTTACCTACCACAGATGTTAGGCTAACCGGTCTATAGTTACCAGCCTTCTGTCTACTGCCCTTTTTAAATAAGGGTGTTACATTAGCAGTTTTCCAGTCTGCCGGGACCTTAGCGGAATCCAGGGAGTTTTGAAAAATTATTACCAATGCATCTACAATCCCTACCGCCACTTCCTTCAAGACTCTAGGATGTAAGCCATCATGTCCAGGTGATTTATCCGCCTTGAGTCCCATTATTTTACCGAGTACCACTTCCTTAGTGATTTTGATCGTGTTTAGCTCCTCTCCCCCTATAGCCCCCTGTTTGTCCAGTGTTGGGATATTCTTAGTGTCCTCTACTGTAAAGACTGATACAAAATATTCTTTCAGTGTTTTTGCCATCTCCATATTTCCCACCATTAATTTGCCGGTCTCATCCTCTAAGGGACCAACATTTACTTTAGCCACCCTTTTTCTTTTTATATAACTATAAAAACTCTTACTATCTGTTTTTATATTTTTTGCTAATTTACTTTCATAATCTATCTTCCATTTCTTAATCAATCTTTTTGTTATTTTTTGCTGCCTTTTAAAGTTTTCCCAATCCTCTGTCCTCCCACTAGATTTCGCTACCTTATATGCCCTTGTTTTTAGTCGAATACTATCCTTAATTTCTTTACTTAGCCACGGATGACTGTCCTTTCTTTTACACCCTTTTCTTTTCAGTGGAATATATTTTTTTTGGAAGTTGTAAAATAACTCCTTGAATGTACACCACTGATCATGTGTCGTCTTACCCTTTAATCTATTTTCCCAATCCACTCTACTCAATTCCGCTCGCATACCTTCATAGTCTCCTTTATTCAAGCTTAGCACGCTTGTTTGAGATCCAACCTTCTCACCCTCTAATTGAATATGGAATTCAACCATGTTATGGTCACTCATTCCAAGGGGATCCTTTACTAGGACATTTTTAATTAATCCTGTCTCGTTACACAGGACCAGATCTAAGGTTGCTTGCCCCCTGGTCGGTTCAGTTACATACTGCTCAAGAAACCCATCCCTAATACACTCAATGAACTCATCCTCAAGGCAGCCCTGCCCCATTTGATCTGTCCAATTAATATGATAGTTAAAATCCCCCATAATTATAGATGTTCCCTTATTACATGCCTCAACTATTTCCTGATTGATACTCCGTCCAACAGAGTTGCAACTGTTCGGAGGCCTATAGACTACGCCCACTAGTGGTTTTTTCCCCTTATTATTCCTTATCTCCACCCAAACTGTTTCATTATCGTGATTTTTTGACCCAATATCATTACTCTGTATTACAGTGATTCCTTCCTTTATTAACATAGCCACCCCACCTCCCCTTCCTTCCTGCCTGTCCTTCCTGATCGTTAAATAACCTGGTATGTTTAATTCCCAGGCATTGTCACCCTGCAGCCATGTTTCTGTAATGGCCACAATATCATAACCATATGTAGTTATTTGTGCCATTAACTCGTCTATTTTGTTACGAATGCTACGTGCATTCAGATAGAGAACTTTCAACTATGCTTTGTGGCACTTAGTTCCTGCTTTTTCACTTTTTACCACTTTACCTTTTACTCCACACACTCTGTCCCTTCCTGCCACGCTCTGATTTGTGATTCCCCTACTGCTACCTATGTCTATGACCCTCTCTGTCGTCATTTTTATTTTTTGCTCTCTTGAAACCTCCCCCCCACTAATTAGTTTAAAGCCCTCTCCACAGCCCTAGTTATTCGATTCGCCAGGACACTAGTCCCAGCACTGGCCAAGTGAAGTCCGTCCCAACGGAACAGCTCTCTCCTGCCCCAGTACTGGTGGCAGTGTCCCAAGAAGCAAAACCCATTTTTCCCACACCAGTCTTTGAGCCACGCATTCAACTCCCTGATTTTATTTACCCTAGCCAAATTTGCTCGTGGCTCAGGTAGTAATCCAGAGATTATTACCCTCGAGGTTCTGCTTTTTAATTTGGCCCCTAGCTGCTCAAACTCCCTCAGCAGAACCTCTTTCCTTGTCCTATCTATGTCATTGGTACCAACATGGACCACGACAACTGGATCCTCCCCCTCCCACTCCAAGTTTCTCTCCAGCCCAGAGGAGATGTCCTTAACCCTGGCACCGGGCAGGCAACACAGCCTTCGGGACTCTCGCTCTTGGCTGCAAAGAACCCTATCTATCCCCCTAATGATACTATCCCCTACCACTACAACATTTCTTTTTACTCCCCCCACTTGAATGGCCCCCCTTACCACGGTGCTGTGGCCAGGTTGCTCATCCTCCCTGCAGTCCCCGCTCCTATCCACACAGGGAGTAAGAGCCTCGAACCTGTTGGACAAGAGCAAGGGCTGCGGCTCCTCCAACACTACCTCCTGGATCCCTGTACCTGCCTCACTCGTAGTCACACCTTCCTGTCCCTGACCACGGGCTACTTCTGAATTAGTTACTCTAATTGGTGTGACTACCTCCTGAAACACGGAGTCCAGGTAACTCTCCCCCTCCCTGATGTGTCGCAGTGTTTGAAGCTCGGACTCCAGCTCATCAACACGGAGCCGGAGTTCCTCGAGCAGCCAACACTTACTGCAAATGTGTTCACCGTGAACATCAATGGTGTCCACCAGCTCCCACATATTGCAGCAGTAACACATCACCTGCTCTCCCATTCTATGTAATTAATTAAAAATTTATTATTTACCCTTCAGTTAATTTATGCCAGCAGTCTCCGCTACACCACAGATACCCGAGAAACTATAAACTATGGAATTGAAGTTTTGTATAAAAAAAAGAGAAATACTCACCAACCAATCACTTACCTGCGTTCTGGTGACGTCACACTTCGATTATTTTTTACCTCTCTCCTGCTCTCGGCTTGGTGAATGGCCTCCTCCTGTTCCTATAATCTACATCTCAAAGTCATCCGCGTGCAAAACACTGATAGTGTCAGCCGTGGCTCAGTGGGCAGCACATTCGCCTCTGAGTCAGAAGGTTGTGGGTTCAAGTCCCACTCCAGGGACTTGAGCATAAAAATCTAGGCTGACATTCCCAGTGCAGTGCAGAGCGAGCGCCGCACTGTCGGAGGTGCCGTCTTTCAGATGAGATGTTAAACCGAGGCCCCGTCCACTCTCTCAGGTGGACGTAAAAGATCCCACGGCCACTATTTCGAAGAAGAGTAGGGGAGTTCTCCCCGGTGTCCTGGGGCCAATATTTATCCCTCAATCAACATCACAAAAACAGATTATCTGGTCATTACCACATTGCTGTTTGTGGGAGCTTGCTGTGCGCAAATTGGCTGCCGCGTTTCCCACATTACAACAGTGACTACACTTCAAAGAGTACTTAATTGGCTGTAAAGCGCTTTGAGACATCTGGTGGTCGTGAAAGGCGCTATATAAATGCAAGTCTTTCTTTAAGTCTTTCACAGCCCTGCAAATTTTTCCCCTTCAAGTGTTTATCCAATTTCCCTTTTGAAAGTTATTATTGAATCTGCTTCCACCGCCCCTTCAGGCAGCGCGTTCCAGATCACAACAACTCGCTGCGTAATCTGTGTCCTCTGGTTACTGACCCTCCTGCCAGTTTCTCCTTATTTACTCTATCAGAACCCTTCATGATTTTGAACACCTCTATTAAATCTCCCCTTAACCTTCTCTGCTCTAAGGAGAACAACCCCAGTTTCTCTCCAGTCTCTCCACGTAACTGAAGTCTTTCATCCCTGGTACCATTCTAGCAAATCTCCTCTGCACCCTCTCAAGAGTAAGAACCTAAGAACTAGGAGCAGGAGTCGGCCATTCGGCCCTTCGAGCCTGCTCCGCCATTCAATAAGATCATGGATGACCTTCGACCTCAACTCCACTTTCCCGCCCGATCCCCATATTCCCTTGATGCCCCTAGAGTCCAAAAAAAGAATGAACATAATAAGAACCTCCGAACCAAGTTATTGAGAATTGCATATAGATAAAGATTCTGTTTGCCTGATATGCTGTGTTGGACACGGCTCACTTTGCTCAGTAACATCCCTAAAGGTACACATGAATAGTGCCAATGTTTAACCAGCCAAAACTATCCAGCCTACCAACACAGAATGGGCCTGCTTTCCGCTGCTTGGCCAACCAGGCAATCACCAAGGTATTGACTTACAGGGTTGACTGAAGCCAAATGGGAGTTTCCCTCAGTAAGACAGCTTGTATAAGCTCCAGTTACGATCCTTAGGTCTATCCACCTGTTGCTGCAAAAAGTGGTATCTTTCACTTACCCACAATCTGAAGGTGTCAGCCGTGGCTCAGTTGGTAGCACTCTTCCCTCTGAGGCAGAAGGTTGTGGGTTCGAGTCCCACTCCAGTGGCTTGCACACAAAGTCCATGCTGACACTCCTGGTGCAGTACTGAGGGAGCACCGCACTGTCGGAGGGGCAGTACTGAGGGAGCACCGCACTGTCGGAGGGGCAGTACTGAGGGAGCGCCGCACTGTCGGAGGGGCAGTACTGAGGGAGAGCCGCACTGTCAGAGGGGCGGTACTGAGGGAGCACCGCACTGTCGGAGGGGCAGTACTGAGGGAGCGCCGCACTGTCGGAGGGGCAG
Organism: Squalus acanthias; assembly: GCA_030390025.1. Taxonomy (NCBI): domain Eukaryota; kingdom Metazoa; phylum Chordata; class Chondrichthyes; order Squaliformes; family Squalidae; genus Squalus; species Squalus acanthias. The sequence continues at coordinate 115,390 of JASTWF010001042.1, read as the reverse complement.
TACTGAGGGAGAGCCGCACTGTCGGAGGGGCAGTATTGAGGGAGCGCCGCACTGTCGGAGGGGCAGTATTGAGGGAGCGCCGCACTGTCGGAGGGGGCAGTACTGAGGGAGCGCCGCACTGTCGGAGGGGCAGTACTGAGGGAGCGCCGCACTGTCGGAGGGGCAGTACTGAGGGAGCGCCGCACTGTCGGAGATGTTGTCTTTCGGATGAGACATTAAACCGAGGCCCCATCTGCTCTCTCAGGTGGTTGTAAAAGATCCCATGCCCACTATTTCGAAGAAGAGCAGGGGAGTTCTCCCCGGTGTCCTGGGGCCAATATTTATCCCTCAACCAACATCACAAAAAACAGATTATCTGGTCGTTATCCATTGCTGTGTGTGGGAGCTTGCTGTGCACAAATTGGCTGCTGCTTTTCCTACATTACAACAGTGACTCCACTTCAATAAGTACTTCATTTGTTGAAAATTTCAAAACTGAGAGCGATAGATTTTTGTTGGGTAAGGGTATTAAGGGTTAAGAACATAAGAACATAAGAAATAGGAGCAGGAGGAGGCCATTCGGCCCTTCGAGCCTGCTCCGCCATTCAGTGAGATCATGGCTGATCTTCTGCCTCAACTCCATTCGCCGGCCCTATCGCCAACTCCCTTGATGCCCTTACCAGTCAGAAATCTATCGACTTCTGTTTTGAATATACCCAATTACTGAACCTCCACAGCCCTCTGGGGTAGAGAATTCCAAAGATTCACCACCCTCTGTGTGAAGAAATTTCTTCTCATCTCAGTCCTGAATGGCCTACCCTTTATCCTGAGGCTGTGGCCCCTGGTTCTAGACTCCCCAGTCAAGGGAAACATTTTCCCAACAGCCATCCTATCAAGCCCTGTAATAATTCTGTATGCTTCAATGAGATCCCCTCATTCTTCTGAATTCAAGAGAATACAGGCCTAGTTTACTCAATCTCTTCTCATACGACAGTCCCGCCAAGCCCAGGAATCAATCTCGTGAACCTTCGTTGCATTCCCTCTATGGCAAGTATATCCTTCCTTAGGTAAGGAGACCAAAATTGTACACAATACTCCAGGTGTGGTCTCCCCAAGGCCCTATATAATTGGAGTAAGACTTCTTTACTCCTGTACTCAAATCCTCTTGTAATGAAGGCCAGCATACTATTTGCCTTCTGAATGGCTTGCTGTACCTTCACATTCACTTTCAGTGACTCATGTACAAGGACACGCAGGTCCCTTTGAGCATCTGCATTCCCCAATCTTGCACCATTTAGGAAATACTCTGCCTTTCTCTTTTTTCTACCAAAGTGGATAACTTCACATTTATTCCATATTCCATCTGCCATGTTCTCGCCCACTTACTGAGCCTGTTGAGATCCCCTTGAAGCCTCTTCACATCCTCTTCACAACTGACACTACCACCTAGCTTTGTATCATCAGCAAATTTGGAAATGTTACATTTAGTCCCCTCATCCAAATCATTGATATAGATTGTGAATAGCTGGGGCCCAAGCTCCGATCCTTGCGGTACCCCACTAGTCACAGCCTGCCATCCTGAAAAAATCCGTTTATCCCTACTCTTTGTTTTCTGTCTGTTAACCAATTCTCAATCCATGCTAGTATATTACCCCCAATTCCATGTGCCTTAATTTTGTTCACCAACCTCTTGTGTGGGACCTTATCGAAGGCCTTCTGAAGACAGTGGAGGTCCAAAGAGACTTGGAGCTCCAGTTACATAGAATCAAAGCGGGTAGATAGAGTTAAGATGCAAATCTGCCATGATCTAATGGAATGTCGGAACAGGCTCGAGGGACTGAATGGCCTCCTCCTGTTCCTATAATTCCTACCCAATATTTTGTACAAATTGGTCATCACTTCTTTGCTCTTGTCCTCTATACCCCTATTTGTAAAACCTAAAAAGCTTTATGAACTGCCCTCATACTTTCAGGAGAACACAGCCATAAACAACCGTGAGATGAATGAATGGCCAATCTATTTTTAGCCGGTTGAGGGAGGATTGCTGTTCAGCACTTCTATTCTTCAAATTGAGGCGTGGGATCTTTACTCTCATATGAACATACGGAATAGGCGGGCAGGAAATGGACCAGCTGCTCCATCGAGCCTACCCAACCTCATGATGGCCGCATCATCTTTCGACTAAACACTTCCGACCGACCTCCCGCCCACCCCACCACTCCCCCTGCAGCCATGTCATCTCCTGGGAGAGGTAAAAAGCAGAGGAAAAATATCCCAGGGCCAATAAGGGGAGAAAAATACACTGAGAAAGTCCTCTACGATCCCCTCTCAGGCGATGGAACCAGTCCAGAAGTCTGGGTATCATTCCGGTAAACCTACGCTGCACTCCCTCCAAGGCCAATCTATCCTTCCTAAGGTGTGGTGCCCAGAACTGCTCACAATACTCCAGGTGTGGTCTAACCAGGGTTTTGTATAGCTGCAGCGTAACTTCTACCCTCTTGTATTCTAGTCCTCTAGATATAAAGGCCAGCATTCCATTAGCTTTTTTTGATTATTTTCTGGACCTGTTCATGACATTTTAATGATCTATGTACCTTCACCCCCAAGTCTCTTTGGACCTCCACTGTTTTTAGCTTTTCACCATTTAGAAAGTACCCTGTTCTATCCTTTTTAGCTCCAAAGTGGATGACCTCACATTTGCTTACATTGAAATCCATTTGCAACAGTTTTGCCCATTCACCTAATCTTTGTAATTTTATGCTTTCATCTACACTGTGTCATCGGCAAATTTGGATAGATGACTTTCTATGTCATCATCTAAGTCATTAATAACTACTGTGAATAGTTGAGGCCCCAACACAGATCCCTGCGGGACACCACTAGTCACTTCCTGCCAATTTGAGTACCTACCCATTATCACTACTGCCTGTCTCCAACCGCTCAGCCAATTTCCTAACCAGGTCAATAATTTGCCCTCAATTCCATGGGCTTCTACCTTAGTTAACAGTCTCTATGTGGGACTTTATCAAATGCCTTCTGGAAGTCCATATAAATAACATCCATAGACATTCCCCTGTCTACTACTTTAGTCACCTCTTCAAAAAATTCCATCAGGTTCGTCAGGCATGACCTACCTTTCAGAAATCCATGCTGGCTCTCTCTGACCAACTGAACATTTTTGAGGTGTTCAGTCACCCTATCCTTAATTATAGACTCTAGCAATTTCCCGGCAACAGATGTTAGGCTAACTGGTCTATAATTCCCTGGTTTCCCTCTCTCGCCATTCTTAAATAGCGGAGTGACATGCGCAATTTTCCAATCTAAAGGAGCGGTTCCTGAATCGAGAGAACTTTGGAAGATTATAGTTAGGGCATCTGCAATGTGCTCACATACTTCCTTTAAATCCCTGGGATGGAAACCATCTGGTCCTGGGGATTTATCACTCTTTAGTCCCATTATTTTCTTCATTACTGTTATTTTACTTACGTTAATTTTATTGAGTCCCTGTCCCCGATTCAATATTCGTTTCCTTGGGATTTCTGGCTCTTCCTCTACTGTAAATACTGACGCAAAGTAATTATTCAACATGTCCGCCATTTCCCCATTGTCATTGACAATATCACCGCTTTCAGTTTTTAAGGGGCCAATGTTGCTCCTGACGACCCTCTTTTTCCTAAATTGTAAAAATTCTTTGTAATGATTTTGATCTCCCTTGCAAGTTTCTTTTATACGCCCTTTTTGTAGCTCTTACGATCTTTCCTTCTTTCTTTTACTATCTGTTTTGTGACCCTTTGTCGTTCTTTGTATCTTCCCCATTTGCCAGGATCTGTGCTCATTTTTGCATAAGAACATAAGAAATAGGAGCAGGAGTCAGCCATTCGGCCCCTTGAGCCTGCTCTGCCATTTATTAAGATCACGGCTGATCATCGACCTCAACTCCACTTTCCCGCCCGATCCCCATATCCCTTGATTCCCCTAGAGTCCAAAAATCTATCGATCTCAGCCTTGAATATACTCGACGACTGAGCCTCCACAGCCCTCTGAGGCAGAGAATTCCAAAGATTCACAACCCTCTGAGTGAAGAAATTCTTCCTCATCTCAGTCTCAAATGGCTGACCCCTTATCCTGAGACTGTGCCCCCTGGTTCGAGACTCTCCAGCCAGGGGGAAACAGCCTCTCAGCATCTACCCTGTCAAACCCCCTCAGAATCTTAGATGTTTCAATGAGATCACCTCTCATTCTTCTAAACTCAAGGGGGGAAAAATTTGGTTGCTTTGCGTCTAAGAGTGCGCTAACGGTGCGCAAAGCAACTAGCGCCCGGGTGCGGCACAGCCAACGCCTCCCGCGAAATTCAGTGGGAGGTTAGCAGCGGCGCTAACCGTTAGCGCTCCACAGCGCTGTGCTGCCGGCGATGATGTCATCACCGTGTGCAGCACCCTGCTCGCGCCACGGCCGCGATCTTTGGTAGCGCCCCCTGACTTACCGCCGGACGCTATGTCTGACGGGGTCAGGGGGGGCCTACCTGCGGCCGGGGCGGCACTAATTAAAGGCGAGGTGCCGGGCGGCCATTTTTGTTGCTGGCCGCCTGCCAGTACCTGCCTCCAGACCCGCCCCCTCCCCCCCCCCCCGCGGAGTGCCGGCTGCGCTCCATCAGCCCGGCACTTCTCTTGAGTGCTGGGCTCTTATGCCGGCACTCCGATCCCCGGGGAGGAAGGCCTGCAAACTGCGGCGTGACATGCCGCAGCGCCCCAAGATTTCAGCCGCGCAATTCAATATTTCCCCCAAGGAGTATAGACCCATTCTACTCAATCTCTCATCATAGGACAGCCCTCTCATCCTTGCTTTTTCTTTTAGTTTTATGCTGTCCCTTACCTCTTTAGCGAGTCTCTGGAGTGGGACTTGAACCCACAACCTTCCATCAGCTTAAATCAGTTTCTGGGTGCCTTGGTCAATATGCTACGGTATTGTATGATTCATTATGAGAAGTACTTTAATTTGCATTGTAGAATATGCTGCATAATTTGTGTTTAAACGATCTGAGATAAGATTATCAATTGTGGAGGACTAGAACATACTCTATTCTATTAAACTCCTTGTAATTTGGAAAGGAAGTGTGCCTAAATTGTTAGATTTTCACAGCCGATTAAAGAGCGAATTTTTAAGATTGTGATCGATATAACTGAACATATTTTAATAAATTAACATCTGCAAATGTTTCTCCATTACAGCTTTTCACAAATTGATTAAGGACATGCCACGACATTGTTTTTTTTTTAAATATCTGGATTAAAAACAATCGTTAAAACGCTATGCATAATGAATTCGCGTCGACACCAGTGGAATACACTTCAAATTACAAAAATATCCCCGTCACATTGTTCCAAGGAACATAATTTAGTCTTTATACAAGCCTGTTATCTATGAGTCCCAGTAGGATCCCTGCATCATTTGTTGTTCCTTGTACATAGCGGGTCGACAAACACATAACAAATGTAAATCTGTACGCCCGATTTATTACATGTAGATTTAACTTGTAAACATACAGGGCGAGGCATGCATTAACAATATTAATAACTGATACTAAAATAAAATTACGCATCGTTGCTTTGTCCTGAAGATCATCCTTATTCGCATTCTCTGAAGAGTGGAGGACTATCCTACAATGTTCCCTTTAAGCCGCACAGCACTCTGGCGCTCCCGCGCAGCCGGCTCACCAGCTTTTAAATAGGAAAATAATAATTTTGAATGGGCCACGCAGCAAAAAAAAATATTAGAGGGAACATTGCTATCCTACCTATATTCAGGACGGGATGTTAGTGTTGTGGGACTGCCAAGAACAGCAGGCGCATGGGAACACCACCACCTCCAAGTTCCCCTCCAAGTCACACACACCATCCCGACTTGGAAATATATCGGGCCGTTCCTTCATCGTCGCTGGGTCAAAATCCTGGAACTCCCTCCCTAACAGCACTGTGGGAGCACCTTCACCACACGGACTGCAGCGGTTCAAGAAGGCAGCTCAGCACCACCTGCTCAAGGGGCAACTAGGGGATGGGCAATAAATGCCGGCCTTGCCGGTGACGCCCGCATCCCAGGAACTGATATTAAAAAAAAACGCGATGTATTGTTGGAGGTGGGGAGCTGGCCTTGTCAGATTCAGCAAGGTCAGCTCATTCAAAAATTATCATCTGCTCTCTGCTTTTCCCAAGCACAGTGGAGCCCTGAGGGCTGTTGTTTTGTTCTGGTCTCCATTTTACCAAAAAAAGGGATGTGGAGGCACCGGAGAAGGTGCAAATTTTTTTTACAATGCTGATCCCAGAACTGAGAGATTCTGTCCATCAGGAAAGACTGAACAGGCTGGGGCTCTTTTCTCCAGAAAAGAGAAGACTGAGGGGACAACCTGATAGAGGTCGTTAAGATTATGAAGGGGGTTCGATAGGGTAGACGTAGAGAAGATGTTTCCACTTGTGGGGGAGACCAGAACTAGGGTCCCATAAATATAAGATAGTCACTAATAAATCCAATAGGGAATTCAGGAGAAACTTCTTTACCCAGAGGGCTGGATCTTCATGAGGAAGGCCAGTTGGGGGCGGTGGGGGGGTTCCAAGGCGGTCGGGAAACCCGGGAGAATGGGTTTCCCGCATGCCCTGCTGACTTTAACGGCAGGGCCTGATTGACATCTCAAGCCTGAGTTTCCCACCCCCAGCCAGATTGAGAGGCTGGCTGGCTTCGGCAAGTAGGCCCGGGGCACTAGGCCGCACAGAGGAGGGAGGGAGGGATCGGGTGGGGGCCGGTGTCGGCCTCAGGGGGGACAGGGGAGGGGCTGGAGGGAGAGGGGATCGGGGACGTCGTGGAAACAGGGTGGGGGGGGAGGGGGATAGAGATGATCGCGGCTATCCTGACTCCCCAAAGCCTTTCCACCATCTACTGTAGAAGGCACAAGTCAGGAGTGTGATGGAATACTCTCCACTTGCCTGGATGAGTGCAGCTACAACAACACTCAAGAAGCTCGACTCCGTCCAGGACAAAGCAGCTCGCTTGATTGGCACCCCATCCACCACCTTAAACATTCATTCCCTCCACCACCAGGCGCACCGTGGCTGCAGTGTGTACCATCTACAAGATGTACTGCAGCAACTCACCAACTTCACCACACGGACTTCAGCGGTTCAAGGTGGCTCACCACCACCTTCTCAAGGGCAACTAGGAATGGGCAATAAATGCTGGCCTGGCCAGTGATGCCCACATTCCGCGAATTAATAAAAAAAATGTAAAAAAGCATCTCTCCATTCCCAGCATGCTCTGGTCTTCATACTGTGTGCAGAATCATTCCAAGAACGGACTATGAAAAAGAAAGACTTGCATTTAGATAGCGACTTTCGCCAGGACACCGGGGAGAATTCCCCTGCTCTTCTTCAAAATAATGGCCATGGGATCTTTTACGTCCACCTGAGAGGGCAGACGGGGCCTCGATTTAACATCTCATCTGAAAGACGGCACCTCCAACAGTGCAGCACTCCCTCAGTACTGCCCCTCTGACAGTGATGCGCTCCCTCAGTACTGCCCCTCCGACAGTGCGGCGCTCCCTCAGTACTGCCCCTCCGACAGTGCGGCGCTCCCTCAGTACTGCACTGGGAGTGACAGCCTGGATTATGTGCTCAAATCTCTGGAGTGGGACTCGAACCCCAAATTGCAACCTCAATGGAAAGCGAGAGTATTAAAAACCAAAGAGCAGGGGAGTTATCCCGGTGTCCTTGGGCCAATATTTATCCCTCAATCAACATCACTAAAAGAGATGATGTGGTCATTATCCCATTGCTGTTCGTGGGAGCTTGCTGTGCGCAAATTGGCTTCCGCGTTACAAAAGTGACTACACTTCAAAAAATGAAAAGTGCTGTTGGCCGTGTAAAGTGCTTGGGAACGCCCTGAGATCATGCCTGGATTTTTGTTTTGAGGTCTCCGGAGTGGGACTCGAACCCACGACTTTCTGGCTCAGAGGCGGGGGCGCTACCAACCAGCTGTTTGCGATTGGAATGCTTTTTTTCCCCCCACCTCCCTCTTGCTGAATTCCTCTCCATCCCTGACTGCCTTTTGGAGGACCAAGTGGAACGACTGGTGTCGAGCACCGCGGCTACTGTTGGCGAAACCGCTCCCGTCCGCAACAGCGCCATGGCGATAAAAAAACTAAGGGCCACGGCAAAAAGAGACTCGCAATTCAAAAAATGTGCAAACCACAGCAGGAAGCAATGCTGCAGCGTAATGCATAAATCTCTGCATGGACAATCCAATAGGATTAGAACTCGCCATGCCCTAAGAAACGATTACTCGCTGTTCTGAGGGGCACAGCAGAAAAGCCCAACAGTGTGAAATGAATGTGCAACAACAGCTTGGCTTCCGCATTTCATTGCATTACAAAAGTGACGACACTTCAAAGAAAAGTACCCAGTTAGCCGTGTAAAGTACTTTGGAACATCCTGAGATCATACAGCGCCTTCATAATCTCTTGACTCTCCCCCTTAACCTTCTCTCCTCCAAGGAGGACAATCCTTCTCCAGTCGCCCCACATAACTGAAGCCCCTCCACAACAACCTGCATCCATATAGCAAGGGAATTCCAGCGCTTAGGGACCGGGTAGCTGAAGGCACGGCCGCCAGTGGCGGGGCGATGGAAATTGGGGATGCTCAAGAGGACAGAATTGGAGGAGCGCAGAGATCTCAGGGGGCGTTGTGGAGCTGGAGGAGGTTACAGAGATAGGGAGGGGCGAGGCGGTGGAGGGTTCCTGCAAATCCATTGGCAGGATAGGCGCACCAACGTCAGTGTTCTCGCTCAGGCCAACATCCCCAGCATCCAAGCTTTGACCAAGCTCGATCAGCTCCGATGGACGGGTCACATCGTCCGCATGCCTGATACGAGACTCCCAAAACAAGCGCTCTACTCGAAGCTCCGACACGGCCAGAGAGCCCCAGGTGGGCAGAGGAAACTCTTCAAGGACACCCTCAAAGCCTCCTTGAAAAAGTGCAACATCCCCCACCGACACCTGGGAATCCCTGGCCCAAGACCGCACAAAGTGGAGGAGAAGCATCCGGGAAGGCGCCGAACACCTCGAGTCTCTTCGCTGGGAGCAAGCGGAAGCCAAGCGCAAGCAGCACAAGGAGCGCACGTCAACCCAAGCACCCCACCCACCCGCCCCTTCAACCACCGTCTGCCCCACCTGTGACAGAGACTGTAGGTCCCGCATTGGACTCATCAATCACCTGAGAACTCATTCTTAGTGTGGAAGCAAGTCATCCTCGGCTCCGAGGGACTGCCTAAGAAAGAAGAAGAGAGCTAGGGAGGGGCGAGGCCCTGGAGGGTTTTGAAAGAACATAGCAAAGCGTGCCAGGACGCTTCAGAGGAGCGATTATCAGACAGAATTTGACACCGAGCCACATAAGGAGATATTAGGACAGGTTGATCAAAGAGGTAGGTTTTAAGGAGCGTCTTAAAGGAGGAAAGAGAGGTGGAGAAGTTTAAAGAGGGAATTCCAGAGCTTAGGGTCCAGGCAGCTGAAGGCACAGCTGCCAATGGTAGGGATTACAGAGATAGGGAGGGGCGAGGACATATTAAGTAAATTATACAGAACTAAATATGACAACTTGTATTTATACAGCGCTTTTAACATTTGAAAACATCACAAGGCGCCTCACAGGAGCGATTATCAAGCAAAAATATATAGGGCTGCCCATTCAAAATGAAAAATTCCTTTCTGTCTCCTCAGGCCATTCAATTTTTCCAACTTGCGATTTTTCACTACTTCTTCTGTGCATCCCAGTATCCTCTAATTGAAATCCATTCCCTCCATTCACATTCCCCATGGCTTTGAACTCTTTCCAGCTTTCGATAAGAACAGTTTTCCCCCTTTCTGTCCGGCGCGTCAATTAAGCCGAGCAGTCTGAGCACAATAACTTCTTTCAATAACTTCATTCTCTACCACAGAAGGCAGTTGAGGCCAATACATTAAATAGATTCAAGAAGGAGTTAGATATATTTCTTAAGGCTAAGGGGATCAAGGGATATGGGGAGAAAGCAGGGACAGGGTACTGAATTTGGATGATCAGCCATGATCTCATCGAATGGCGGAGCAGGCTCGAGGGGCCGAATGGCCTACTCCTGCTCCTATCTTCTATGTTTCATATGTTCGCACATAATACTCACATTTGTCAACTGTGTTAAGATGAGCTTTTCCTCTAATTTCCAAAGAACTCTTGACTTATTTCCACCACAGCCCTCTCCCAATTTTTTTGAAATGTAGGTCCTGGCCAATTTTCAAAGTTAAGAACTGAAAATTTCGATCTACACAGAGCAGAGATTCCTTGTGTTCGATGATGAAGATGCGTCTCCACTATTAAGTCTCCAGCCGTGGTAGAGGATTCCATTATCTAGATCTTCCTTCCTTCTTCTCTCACTGGCCTCCATCTCTAGATAAGGGAAGGCTGAGGGGGCGACCTGATCGAGGTCTTTAAAATTATGAAGGGGTTCGATAGAGTAGACGTAGAGAAGATGTTTCCATTTCTGAGGGACATCAAAACTATGGGTCATAAATATAAAGATAGTCACTAATAAATCCAATCGGGAATTGAGGAGAAACCTCTTCACCCAGAGAGTGGTGAGAATGTGGGACTCGCTACCACTGGGAGTGGTGGAGGCAAATAGCAGAGATGCATTTAAGGGGAAGCCGGATAAACACCTGAGGGAGAAAGGAATAGAAGGATATGCTGATGGGGGGAGATGAAGAGAGGTGGGAGGAGGCTCGTGTGGAGCAGAAACACCGGCACGGAGCAGGTGGGCCGAATAGCCGGTTTCTGTGCTGTACATTCGATGGAATTCACACACGCCTGGTCCACGGACAACTCTTGGTCCTTCTTCACTTAAGTACAACCACCAGCAACAGGCAAGACAGCAGCATCATGCTGCAACCCACTTTTATAGACTTCAGCAGATATCATTCTGCCTTTCTATAGTAATAAAACGTGACTGAATATCAAATAACGGCATATAAAATAATGCATTAAATACAGAAACACTCGCCAGGTCAGGCAGCCTCTGCGGAGAGAGAAACCGAGTTAATGTTTCAGGTCGGTGACCTTTTGTCAGAACTGGAAAAGTTCGAGATGTAACAGGTTTTAAGCGAGTGCAGAGGCCGGGAATGGAGGGGAAGGGGAGGGGGGGGGAAAGAACAAAAGGGAAGGTCTGCGATAGGATGGAAGGCAGGAGAGATTAAATGACAAAAGGGATGATGGTGTGAGGCAAAAGGAGATGGTGATGAGACAAGAAACAAAGAAACCCGTGGTAGAATCAAGAACTCGGGGTCACTGTTTAAAAATACGGGGTCGCCCATTTAAGACAGAGATGAGGAGAATTTTTTCTGACAGAGGGTGGTGAGTCTTTGGAACTCTCTTCCTCAGAGGGCGGTGGAAGCAGAGTCTTTGAATATTTTTAAGGCAGAGGTAGATAGATTCTTGGTGAGCAAGGGGGTGAAAGGTTATCGGGGGTAGGCGGGAATGTGGAGTAATCAGATCAGCCATGATCTTATTGAATGGCGGAGCAGGCTCGAGGGGCCGACTCCTGCTCCTAATTCGTATGTAAAAGATGGGTCTAGAGGAGGTGTAAATGGGAATGGCAGAATCATCAACAACTGCCATGTGAAAAAAACAATAGGGGCCGAGGTTATGGTCTGAAATTGTTGAACTCGATGTTGAGTCCAGAAGGCTATGAAGGGCCTAATCGAAAGATGAGGGGCTGTTCCTCGAGCTCACGTTGAGCTTTGTTGGAACAGTTGCTTGTATAAAACAATGCATGTCTAATGATAGATTATTCCAGTTTGACAGATTAAGGAGGGCCAGGGGTCACGAGGTCAAAGGACGCAAAAAGAGGATTAGTCTGGGATGTTGGGCGGTTCTTCTTTCCCAGAGAGTAGTGAGTCTCTGGGATGTGTTGCCGGCTGGTGGGGTGGGCGCTGACTCTCTGGGTGCCTTCAAGAGCTGGACCGGTTCCTGACTGGGGTCGAGATCACATCATATAGAAGGCAAGTGTCTTTACAGACAACACTGGGTCCGTGTGATCTCCCGGACTGGTTCCCATCGCCTGAGGGGAGTCGGAGAGGAATTTTCCACTGTATTTTTCCCCTTATGGCCAAGAGATTACATAAAAAGAAAGGACTTCCATTTCTCCAGCGCCTTCACGACCTCAGGACATCCCAAAGCGCTTTACAGCCAATGAAGTACTTTTGAAGTGTAGTCACTGTTGTAATGTAGGAAACGCGGCAGCCAATTTGCGCACAGGAAGCTCCCACAGACAGCAATGTGATAATGACCAGATCATCCGGGTTTAATTGATGTCAGTTGAGGGATAAATATTGGCCCCAGGACACCAGGGAGAACTCCCCCGCTCTTCTTCCAATAGTGGCCGTGGGATCTTTTACAGAGAGAGCAGACGGGACAGCAGTTTAACGTCTCATCCAAAAGACGGAACCTCTGACAGTGCGGCGCTCCCTCAGTACTGCCCCTCCGACAGTGCGGCGCTCCCTCAGTACTGCCCCTCCGACAGTGCGGCGCTCCCTCAGTACTGCCCCTCCGACAGTGCGGCGCTCCCTCAGTACTGTCCCTCCGACAGTGCGGCGCTCCCTCAGCACTGCCCCTCTGACAGTGCGGCGCTCCCTCAGTACTGCCCCTCCGACAGTGCGGCGCTCCCTCAGTACCGCCCCTCCGACAGTGTCGCGCTCCCTCAGTACTGCCCCTCTGACAGAGCGGCGCTCCCTCAGTACTGCCCCTCCGACAGTGCGGCGCTCCCTCAGTACTGCCCCTCCGACAGTGCGGCGCTCCCTCAGTACTGCCCCTCCGACAGTGCGGCGCTCCCTCAGCACTGCCCCTCCGACAGTGCAGCGCTCCCTCAGTACCGCCCCTCTGACAGTGCAGCGCTCCCTCAGTACCGCCCCTCCGACAGTGCGGCGCTCCCTCAGTACTGCCCCTCCGACAGTGCGGCGCTCCCTCAGTACTGCCCCTCCGACAGTGCGGCGCTCCCTCAGCACTGCCCCTCCGACAGTGCGGCGCTCCCTCAGTACTGCCCCTCTGACAGTGCGGCGCTCCCTCAGTACTGCCCCTCCGACAGTGCGGCGCTCCCTCAGCACTGCCCCTCCGACAGTGCAGCGCTCCCTCAGTACCGCCCCTCTGACAGTGCAGCGCTCCCTCAGTACCGCCCCTCCGACAGTGCGGCGCTCCCTCAGTACTGCCCCTCCGACAGTGCGGCGCTCCCTCAGTACCGCCCCTCCGACAGTGCGGCGCTCCCTCAGCACTGCACTGGGAGTGTCAGCCTAGATTTTGTGTTCAAGTCTCTGAGAGTGGGACTTGAACCCACAACCTTCTGACTCAGAGGCGAATGTGCTGCCCACTGAGCCACCTCAAACTACTAGGAGTTCAATGACAATAACATATTGTCCTCATTCGCATGACAGCGGAGCTCTTTCTGTCATCTGATATTCACAGTATGATACAGAAGGAGGCCATTCGGCCCATCGTGCCTGTGCCGGCTCTTTGAACGAGCTCTCCAATTAATCCCACTCCCCCTCGCTCTTTCCCCATAGCCCTGCAAATCTTTCCCTTCAAGTATTTCTCCAATTCCCCTTTTGAAAGTTACTATTGAATCTGCTTCCACCGCCCTTTCAGGCAGCGCGTTCCAGATCACAACAACTCGCTGCGTAAAAATTCTCATCTCCCCTCTGGTTCTTTTGCCAATTATCTTAAATCTGTGTCCACTGGTTACCAAGCCGCCTGCCTCTAGAAACAGTTCCTCCTTATTTACTCTTCCTGATTTTTGAACGCCTCAATTAAATCTCCCCTTAACCTTCTCTGCTCTACGGAGAACAATCCCAGCTTCTCTCCAGTCTCTCCGCGTAACTGAAGTCCCTCGTCCACAATCAAATCAAGATTGCTTCTGTTGTGTTGGTGCAAATCAACCTTCCACCGCGTAACAATGGACAATCTATTTTTAATCTCGTGAATAGGCATGTCATTTAAGAAAACCCAGGAGTGAGGTTAAACAGCGTAATTCAATCTCCGGTTCTGCTGATAAACTCGCTCCTCTTTCATCAGAACGCCTTGATTGAATTACAACCTGTTAATCCATTGCCGAGAGACTATTATTCTAAACTTGGAATAAAATCCATAGCTTTTGCAAAACAACACAGTTGCACCTTTCGCAAATCCACATATTAATCCGAGAAAGAATCCTGTTGGTAGCGGATAGCTATTTCAAACTAATTCTCGCAATTATAAGCGTATTGAAAGGAAATAAAGACTTGCATTTCTCCAGCGCCTTTCACGACCACCGGATGTCTCAAAGCGCTTTACAGCCAATGGGGTACTTTTTGAAGTGTAGTCACTGTTGTAATGTGGGAAACACGGCAGCCAATTTGCGCACAGCAAGCTCCCACAAACAGCAATGTGATAATGGCCAGATCATCTGTTTTTTAGTGATGTTGATTGAGGGATAAAAATTGGCGCAGAACATCGGAGCTAACTCCCCTGCTCTTCTTCGAAATAGTGGCCGTGGGATCTTTTACGTCCACCTGAGAGAGCAGATAGGGCCTCGGTTTAACGTCTCATCCGAAAGACGGCACCTCCAACAGTGCAGCGCTCCCTCAGTACTGTCCCTCCGACAGTGAGGCTCTCCCTCAGTACCGCCTCTCCGACAGTGCGGCGTTCCCTCAGTACTGCCCCTCCGATAGTGCGGCGCTCCCTCAGTACTGCACTGCAGTGTCAGCCTAAGCATACAAATTAAACAGCTTCTCCGGAGCAATACAGTAACACCGTTAAACAAAGCGCAGTGGGATTACTTAAAAAAAAACTATTCCTTCACCTATTTAATGATTATTAACGTCACTATATTGCAGCCTCCTAAAAATGCCCCTTTTCAACCAAAAGACTCGTTGTGAAGCCACTTCGGTAACGTCAGTGTTGACCTACGTCAGTAAATCATTGCGTCGCTCCGCACAGGAGGCCATTCAGCCCATCGTGCCTATGCCGACTCTCTGAACATGCTCTCCAATTAGCCCCACTCTGCCCTACTCTTTCCCCATAGCCTTGTAAATATTTCAGGCAGCGCGTTCCAGATCACAACTCGCCGATTGAAAAAAAAAATTCAAGGTACAAAGAAAGAAAGGGATTGCATTTATATAGCGCCTTTCACACCCTCAGGACATCCCAGTGCAGTATTCCCATTAATGCTGCTTTCGAACATACAAGACAGTCGCCAATAAATCCAGTCGGGAATTCAGGAGAAACTTCTTTCCCCAGAGAGTGGTGAGAATGTGGAACTCGCTAGCCCAAGGTTGAGGCGAATAGCAAAGACGCATTTCAGGGGAAGCTCGATAAGTACACGAGGGAGAATGGAATCGAGGGATAAGCTGATGGGCTGAGATGAAGAGGGGTGGGAGGAGGCTCGTGTGGAGCATAAACACCGGCACGGACCAGTTGGGCCGAATGGCCTGTTTCTGTGTAAAGCTTTGGGTTGTTTTTATTCGTTTTTTTATGGGATGTGGGCGTCGCCGGCAAGGCCAGCATTTATTGCCCATCCCTAGTTGCCCTTGAGAAGGTGGTGGTGAGCCGCCTTCTTGAACCGCTGCAGTCCGTGTGGTGAAGGTACTCCCACAGTGCTGGTAGGGAGGGAGTTCCAGGATTTTGACCCAGCGACGATGAAGGAACGGCCGATATATTTCTGAGTCAGGATGGTGTGCGACTTGGAGGGGAACTTGGAGGTGGTGGTGTTCCCATGCGCCTGCTGCCCTTGTCCTTCTAGGTGGAAGAGGTCGCGGGTTTGGGAGGTGCAGCTGAAGAAGCCTTGGTGAGTTGCTGCAGTGCATCTTGTGGATGGTACACACTGCAGCCACGGTGTGCCGGTGGTGGAGGGAGTGAATGTCTAAGGTGGTGGATGGGGTGCCGATCAAGCGGGCTGCTTTGTCCTGGAAGGCAGGAGAATCCTTTTGCTGAGAAAACATACAGGCACATAGTCAAAGCTACATCCGCTCACCAACATGGGATTTATTACAGTGAATATGCACTCTTTGCATAACCATGGGCTACATATTGGCATTTCCAGTGTGGGAGGGGGCACGAAGTAAATGATACATCCCATAATGTTCCTCCTGGAAATGTAACTCAGACGAGGCAAATGAAGCTACATTCTTGGCTTTCCTAAAATATGTTCCATGGTCTCATTCCAGTCATCATCATCTTGTGCATTTAACACCATCCTCCTCCTACAACAACAACGACTTGCATTTATACAGCGCCTTGAATGTAGCAAAACGCCCCCCCAAGGCGCTTCACAGGAGCGTTAATCAGACAACAATTGACACCGAGCCGCACACACACACACACACACACACGGAGATATTCGGGCAGGTGGCCAACTGGTCAAAAACTTGGTCAAAGAGGTAGGTGACATGAATCTTGTCATTCATGTGGAAATGACTTATGAAATAATACTGGGCGGCCTGCTGGAGGCGCTGTCCAGTGAGTGTATAAATACTTGGGCATGGGCCCAGCTTGCGCGGGACATTCTTTAACAGGAACTAGCGAAGGACACAACTAGACCTCCATGTTGTAAAACAGTTGATTAAAGCTTTGTTTAACGCTTAGACCAAGTGCCTAGTAGTTCTCTTACGCCAGTAGGTTTTAGGAACATAAGAATCAGGAGCAGGAGTCGGCCATTCAGCCCCTCGAGCCTGCTCCACCATTCAATAATATCATGGCTGATCTTCTACCTCATCTCCACCTTCCTGCACTATCCCCATATCCCTTGATTCCCCTTAATATTAAAAAAATCAATCGATCTCTGTCCTGAATATACTCAACGACCGAGCCTGCCCAGCCCTCTGGGGTAGAGAATTCCAAAGATTCGGGAGCGTCTTAAAGGAGGAGAGGTTTAGGGAGGGGGAGAACAGGCATATAATTCTTGTACAATCGCAAAACACTGCGGATGCTGGAAATCTGAAATAACAACAGAAAACGCTGGAAACTCTCAGCAGGCCAGGCAGCATCCGTGGAGAGAGAAACAGAGTTAACGTTTCCGGTCTGGGACCCTTCATCAGAACTGGAAAAGGTTAGAGATGTGACAGATATTAAGCAGGTGCAGAGACAGGGGGGGTGTTGCGGGGGGAGGGGTGGATGATTTGCTGTATGATTTTGCCATTCCCATTTGCAACATCTTGGGCCAGAAATTTGGGTCTCCACGGGTGAGTACGCACTGCGCATGCGCTGGAAACCGGAACTTCCGTTCCCTTGAAGGAAGGGGGTTCAGAGGTCAAACGCGTGCGCCGGAGAGGCAGCGCGCACGCATCGGACTTCCGTTTTTTTTCAGGTTTCTGTGTGAGGTAAGTCCCCAGAAGCTGCGCGGGGAAAAAGGAGGCGCAAGGCCTGCTCTTAACAAGGTAAGTGGTGAATAAACTAAAATTAAAACATTTTTTCCACAGGTTTATTATTTTTAAATACTTTAAAGAAAAGTAAGTTTATTTTTAGCCCCGTTAAAAACTGTAATTAATTTTTTCAAAAATTTAAATTATTGTTTAAAATAGTTATTTTGTGTAATTTATAGTTATTTTAAAAATGTGATTTAAAAAAAAAATTATTTGAAGTTTTAGTGAGGTTTTGGGGCCGATCTCTATTCATAGATTTGACAGGTCTTCCTGTCAAATCTATGAATGGAGATTCCCTGCTCCGATTGGCTCCCCATGGCCCACGTGATCCCAGGGGACGCTTCGAACTAACTGCGCCCCTGGGATACACGAGCACTGCGCGCCGGCAGCGGCCCAGGATCGGAATCCCACACGGGCCCACAGCACAACGGCAGGCGCGTTAGGTAAGTGCAGGTTGGGGGCTTGCACCCGCGGGAAGCCTCCGACCCGAATTTCTGGCCCTTTATCTTTCCTGCCTCTTACATAAGCACAGTATCACAGAATCCCCAC
The DNA here is from genome assembly GCA_030390025.1 of Squalus acanthias. Taxonomy (NCBI): domain Eukaryota; kingdom Metazoa; phylum Chordata; class Chondrichthyes; order Squaliformes; family Squalidae; genus Squalus; species Squalus acanthias. The sequence goes on along the minus strand of JASTWF010001042.1, from coordinate 97,413 downwards.
AGTGCAGATAGAGGCCATTTCGGCCCATCGAGCCTGCGCCGACACATATCCCACCCTATCCCCATAACCCCACGTATTTAATCCCCCCTAACACTAAGGGTCAATTTATCATAGCCAAATCAACCTAACCCACACATCTTTGGACTGTGAGAGGAAACCGGAGCACCCGGAGGAAACCCACGCAGACACGGGGAGAATGTGCAAACTCCACACAGACAGTCACCCGAGGCCGGATTCGAACCCGGGTCCCTGGCGCTGTGAGGCAACAGTGCTAACCACTATTCCACAGTATGTTCCTTCAATTCCTTCCTCCCCCCACCCCATGTCTCTGCACCTGTTACATCTCCAGCTATTTCCAGTTCTGATAAAGGGTCCCAGACCGGAAACGTTAACTCTGTTTCTCTCTCCACGGATGCTGCCTGGCCGGCTGAGTGTCTCCAGCGTTTTCTGTTGTTATTTCATATAATTCTTGCGTTCTTTTCGTATCACGACTTGAGAGCACATCTGATGTAAGTAGGTAAAAGACTAACTTTTCCCTTGTGCTGGCGTCCCCAACCACCATAACCTTCTGTATCACAGCGCGAACTAATATCTGCGGGTGAATGACATGTCACGATCCAATCTGAGATGAGGTGAGCAACATGCAATGTTTCTACTTGTGTGATGATGTTAACCGAAGCCTTTCGGCTGTATTAGCAACTTTGTAATGTTAACTAAAAAAATGTATAATTCTGGCGGTGTGGGCGTCGCTGGCGAGGCCGTCGTTAATCGCCCGTCTCCGGCTGCCACGAGAAGGCGGTGGTGGGCCGCCCCATTTGTTGAACCGCTGCAGGCCGCGTCTGTAGGGCGTTGAGAGGCTCGCCAGGCCACTCCGGAGGGCAGCGCACCAGGCTGGCGTGGGCCACGTACGGGGGGGGACCAGGCCGGGCTAAGGACGACAGGCGACCGTTCCCTAAAGGACGTCAGTGGAGCAGCTGGCTTCTTACGGCAATCCCGACAGCTTCACGCTCACTTTTACAGACGCCCGGCTTTTAAAAAAAAATGAATTTCCAGACGCTTTTGACACCGAACGCAATTTCTCCAACTGCAACGGCGGGCTTACTAGTCCGCTGACAGAATCGCCGCGTCACCGAACCCAACCTGAATCCGTCGCTAATTTAACGGGTCCTTTGTTTAATTGTTCTTCGCTGCTCGGGAAAATGCTCCCATTGTCAATTCAAATAGAAAATCTGCTTCAGCATCACTCGCCCGAGTCGGGGACGAGACCAAGATTTGGGAAATGGGACGACAAGGAAGAATGGGTGGTGGGAAGCGCGCTGTAGTGGTCACATGCTCAGTGTGAATCACTCATTGTCTGTACCCTGGGGAAGGGTCTGAGATGAGAGCCAATCGCTGCCCTTGCGGGGCGTTATCTGAGGTGGGTGAGGAAGACACCGGGGACGTGGTTCGGGCAGGAACGGAGTGCAGGAGAAGCAGTTCCAGAACTGTGGATGCCGTTACTGCTTGGGACGGGAATGGCTTCTGGCTGGCCTGCTAAGCTCAATGTGTGAGATGAGAGAAGAAATCTTAAAAACTATTTCAAGGGGGGCGGGGGGAGAGACTGGAGAGGCACTTGAGGGAAATAAACTTGCAGGGCTACGGGGATAGAGCGGGGGGAGTGGGACTGACGGGATTGCTCTGCAGTGAGCTGGCACGGACTCGATGGGCCGAATGGACTCCTTCTGTGCCGTTATGATTCTAAATCATTTGCCGTAACTAAGGTCTGGGATTCTGAGTTCAACAGGGGGGGATTGCCCCCAATCGTACCTAAGGTCAAACTGGCAGTGAGGAAGGCTACGTTTAGACATTTCGTCAGCCTAATTTTGACATAATATACAATAATTCGGGCATATTTTTCGTGGAACAAAGGAGTTTCGATTCTGCCATCCCGTGCAATATTATCTCACGAATGGAGCTGCGGTGCCTGAGGAGTTTTGCCAGCGGGAGTCAAGGGAAACAGCTTGGCGTCGAGCAGGTCCTTGTACTGGAGCTCAGGCATGACCATGCGCAGACACTTCTCCCGCGTGCTGTTGCTGAGGTCGGGGTTGAGATTGTAGCCCATGATTCTGGCTCGGCCGTACTGGAAGGGCTTGATGTTCTTGTCCTGGATCTGGCTGGCCTCCACCGGCCTGCTCCCCTGGAGGCACAGATCCATCAGCTTCTTGCGCTTGCTCCGCAGAACGAGGACATCGTTCTTCATCCGCTGCTGGCCGTACTGCTCCACCTTCTCCCAAAAGGTCCTGTTGAAGTGCAAGTACAGCCGCCAGTCCAGGGAGTTCCACGCTCTCGCTTGCCCGACCGTTTGGTGGGACAGCTTTTTGATGGTGACATTGCTCCTGAAATTCAGCTTGAAGGAGACGACATCGTCGACTTCCCAACAGAGAGCGTCTTTCAGTAAGATCATCGATTCGTCGAAATACTCTGACAGCAGGATGAGGTGGAAGGTGCTGCTGATCTCTCTGATGACCAAGTCCATGTAATCCTTCGTGTCGTTCGCATTGTGATCGAAGCCAAAGTCGAACCACATCAGATTCCGGGCGTACTGGTTGCCTCGGTCCTTGACCGAGTAATACTTCCACGGCTCGTTCAAGAACTGCTCCAGCGACTCCACCTTCTTGAACGCGATGCTCGAGCCTTTGTAATAGGTGAAGGAGGACTCCGCCAGGGTCACTGGGTTCCGTAAGATGGAGAAGTAGAAGGTCCCCTTCGCCATCACCTTCTCAACCTGGAAAAAAAAAAGCGCGCACACAAAAAAAAAGAATGATTCTGCTGACAAAAAAAAAGAATTGCGATGAAGTGAAAGGAATCTAATTCAAAATTGACAACCCCCGATGGGCCAAATGGCCTGTTTCTGTGCCGCAAACGCGATGTTAGTTCTACGTAATACCAGGGATGAGGGACTTCAGTGATGTGGAGAGATTGGAGAAGCTGGGATTGTTCGACAGCAACAACAACAACTTGTATTTATACAGCGCCCTTTAACGTAGTAAAACGTCCCAAGGCGCTGCACAGGAGTATTTTAAGACAGAAAATTTGACACCGATCCACATAAGGAGAAATTAGGGCAGGTGAGGTGGGTTTTAAGGAGCGTCTTAAAGGAGGAGAGAGAGGTCGCGAGGCGGAGAGGTTTAGGGAGGGAATTCCAGAGCTTAGGGCCTAGGCAACAGAAGGCACGGCCACCAATGGTGGAGCGATTATAATCAGGGATGCTCAAGAGGGCAGAATTAGAGGAGCGCAGAGATCTCGGGCGGTTGTGGGGCTGAAGGAGATTACAGAGATAGGGAGGGGCGAGGACATGGAGGGATCTGTAATCAAGGATGAGAATTTTAAAATCGAGGCGTTGCTTAACCGGGAGCCAATGTAGGTCAGCGAGCACAGGGGTGATGGGTGAACGGGACTCGATGCGCGATTTAATAGAGGTGTTCAAAATCATGAAAAGTTTCGATAGAGTAAATAAGGAGAAGCTGT
>JASTWF010001042.1:46406-86406 GCA_030390025.1 Squalus acanthias | reverse complement strand
AAGCACATAAGAAATAGGAGCAGGAGTCGGCCATTCGGCCCCTCGAGCCTGCTCGCCATTCAATGAGATCGTGGCCGATCATCGACCTCAACTCCACTTTCCCACCCGATCCCCATCTCCCTTGATTCCCCTAGAGTCCAAAAATCTATCGATCTCAGCCTTGAATATACTCAATGTCTGTGCCTACACTTCAAAAATACTTCATTGGCTGTAAAGCGCTATGGGACGTCCTGAGGTCATGAAAGGTGCTGGAGAAAGGCAAGTCTTACTTCTTTTCGGACTGACAGCCAAGCTTATATTTTTTTTACTGTCGAATAATGTTTTTCGAACTTTATTTTGTGTGGGGACCCGCTACAAACATTGACACTCCGTGGAACCATCTCTGCTAACGTCTAAAAAGACAGGGCCAGCTATCAAACTGAAAACAGCGTTTCCATTGCAGGAAACGGTTTAATTAGTATAGGCAGCGGAAATAACTTGCTGGTAAGTTAACAAATTCAGAAAATAAGAACATAAGAATTAGGAGCAGGAGTCGGCCGTACGGCCCCTCGAGCCTGCTCCGCCATTCAATAAGATCATGGCTGATCTGATCTTCGACCTCAACTCCACTTTCCCGCCCGATCGCCATATCTCTTGATTCCCCTAGAGTCCAAAAATCTATCGATCTCAGTCTAGAATATACTCAACGACTGAGCATCCACAGCCCTCTGGGGTAGAGAATTCCAAAGATTCACCACCCTCTGAGTGAAGAAATTTCTCCTCATCTCAGTCCTAAATGGCCGACCCCTTATTCTGAGACTGTAACCCCTGGTTCTAGACTCCCCAGCCAGGGGGAACGTTCTCCCTGCATCTACCCTGTCAAGCCCTCTAAGAATTATATACGTTTCAATGAGCTCACCTCTCATTCTTCTAAACTCGAGAGAATAAAGGCCCCATTCCACTCAATGACTAAGTACTTATCGATGTTTGCGTTTCATAACTCACTCTCATCTATGTGCCGGCTCTTTGAACGAGCACTCCAATTAATCGCACTCCCCTGCTCCTTCCTCCCCACAGCCCGGCAAATTTCTACAACTCTCCTCACATATAGGAATACGTCTCACAACACATTTAATTTATATAGTAACCCACAGTATTGAATTAGTGCAACAACCCAGTTCCACAGAGCGGAGGGGCTGTGGGATACACGATGATTCTGGGCAACATTGTCTCTAAGCCGCCCGGCCGGCCAGTTAACGGGAAAGGTCCCGCGCGGGCAGCTCACCGGCATCTCCAACGTAAACACCGCGCACGCACGGAAACCTAAAGGGACCGCGCGCTAAAAAAAACGGGCCGGGCAGAACGAAGCGCGGCTTACGGGGCAAGATTAATCTCCTGGGCACCGCTGCGAGCAACTCAGGACAAAAAAATCATTGGTGCGTTAAAAGAATGTTTTGTTCATCTTCTTTGCACAATTCCATTTATTAATTAGAACAATATTGGACCTAGGGGGGAAAAAAAGCACAAGTGGGGCAGCTGGAGGCGAGAGGTCATGTGAGGAAGGCAGAGTTGGAAACCCAAATGGGTTGGCTTGTATTCCCTCGAGTTTAGAAGGTTAAGAGGTGATCTCATCGAGGTGTTTAAGATGATTAAAGGAGTTGATCGGGTGGATAGAGAGAAACTATTTCCTCTGGTAGGGGGAGTCCAGAACAAGGGGGCAGAACCTTAAAATTAGAGCCAGGCCGTTCAGGGGTGATGTCAGGAAGCACTTCTTCACACAAAGGGTGGTGGAAATCTGGAACGCTCCCCCCCCCCAAAAAGCTGTCGAGGCTGGCGGGGTGGTTCAATTGAAAATTTCAAAACGGAGATGGATAGATTTTTTGTTGGTTAAGGGTATTGAGGGTTACGGAACCAAGGCGGGTAGATGGAGTTAAGATACAGATTGACATGAATCTGTCATTCATGAAAGAAAGACTTATGAAATAATACTGGGTGGCCTGTGGGTGGCGTTGTCCAGGGAGAGTATAAATACTCGGGCACGGGCCCAGCTTGCGCAGGACATTCTTAACAGGAACTAATGAAGGACACAACTAGACCTCCATGTTGTAAAACAGTTGATTAAAGCTTTGTTTAACGCTTAGACCAAGTGCCTAGTAGTTTTCTTGTGTCACAGATCAGCCGTGATCTGATTGAATGGCGGAACAGGCTCGAGGGGCTGAATGGCCTCCTCCTGTTCCCATGTTCCTCATACAATTCAGCCTTTGGTAGTCTTTTTTTTTAACGAAATTGTGATATGGTGACATAACTAACATCTTGATTCAATAACAGCCGATGTTTTTTAAGTCAGTTATGCATTTCCTATGCCACCTTTACCAGTAGGGTCCATTAATGTTCATCAATGTTCAAGTTAGAACATAAGAAATAGGAGCAGGAGTCGGCCATTCGGCCCTTCGAGCCTGCTCCGCCATTCAATAAGATCATGGCTGATCTTCTACCGCAACTCCACTTTCCTGCACTATCCCCATATCCCTTGATTCCCTTAATATTCAAAAATCTGTCGCTCTCTGTCTTGAATATACTCAACGACTGAGCCTCCACAACCCTCTGGGGTAGAGAATTCCAAAGATTCACCGCCCCCCGAGTGAAGAAATTCCTCCTCATCTCAGTCCTAAGTGGCCGACCCCCTTATCCTGAGAAGTTCAAGTATTTAGATGCTAGTCGTGAACTGCCGCACAATATTGAAGAAAAATGGACACTAACCGTTTTTTATCCGTGATGCCCAAGGTCTGGATTGCCAATCCGATAGCCATAAGGATGATGACGGTCATCCACAGGACACTGAGCGTACACCATTGTAGTAACCGTGGCTTCCTGAAGGGGAGAAATGCGCGTGAAAAGCCGGACAGGAACATTTCTTCAATTGTATCAGAAAACAGGCCTGGTACCATTGTTAATCTTGCATTCATATAGCACCTTTCGCCACCTCAGGATATCCCAAAGCGCTTTACAGCCAAGTGTAATTTGAAGTGCAGTCACTGTTGTAATGTAGGAAACGCGGCAGCCAATTTGCACCTAACAGCAATGTGATAAAGACAAGATAATTTATTTTAGGTGCTGGTTGAGGGATAAATATTGGCTCAGGATACTGGGAAGAACTCCCCTGCTCTTCTTCAAAATAATTCCACGGGATCTTTCACGTCCACCTGAGAGGGCAGACGGGTCCTCGGTTTAGCATCTCGTTGAAAAGACGACGCGGCTGCTCCCTCAGTACTGCTCTTGTCAGCCTGCATGCCCCAGTACCTGACGTGGGACTTGAACCCACAACCTTCCAACTCGAAAGGCAAGCATGCTACCCACTGAGCCAAGGCTGAATTCTGGCTTTACTCGACCAGAACCACGGTACAACCAGAGACACAGTAAAGTCCTGCTGAATGTGCGATCTGCTTCCTCATGAAATGTATGAGATGCCGACAGACAATTCAGAGATTATCCATAGTCTAATCCGTGCTTCAACAATCTGGGTCAGGGGGAAGTGGCCAATCTTGCAGTAGAACCGCCGCAGGCAAAGGAAGGACTTCCAGGACATAAGAACGAGAGAACTAGGAGCAGGAGTAGATCATTCGGCCCCTTCGAGCCTGCTCCACCATTCAATAAGATCATGGATGATCATCGACCTCAACTCCAAGGTCATAGAAACATAGAAGATAGGAGCAGGAGTAGGCCATTCGGCCCCTCGAGCCTGCTCCGCCATTCAATGCGATCATGGCTGATCATCCAAATTCAGTACCCTGTCCCTGCTTTCTCCCCATATCCCTTGATCCCTTTAGCCTTAAGAAATATATCTAACTCCTTCTTGAATATATTTAATGAATTGGCCTCAACTGCCTTCTGTGGTAGAGAATTCCACAGGTTCAACAATCTCTGGGTGAAGAAATTCCCCCTCATCTCAGTCCTAAATGGCTTACCCCTTATCCTTAGACTGTGACCCCTGGTTCTGGACTCCCCCGCCATCGGGAACATCCTTCCTGCATCTAGTTTGTCTAGTCCTGTTAGAATTTTATAAGTTTCAATGAGATCCCCTCTCATTCTTCTAAACTCTAGCAAATATAAGCCTAATCGACCCAATCTCTCTTCATACGTCATTCCTGCCATCCCAGGTATCAGCCTTGTGAATCTTCGCTGCACTCCCTCCATGGCAAGAACATCCTTCCTCAGATAAGGCGACCAAAACTGCACACAATACTCAAGGTGTGGTCTCACCAAGGCCCTGTACAACTGCAGCAAGACATCCTTGCTCCTGTACTTGAATCCTCTCGCTATGAAGGCCAACATACCATTTGCCTTCTTAACCGCCTGCTGCACCTGCATGCTTACCTTCAGCGACTGGTGCACAAGGACACCCAGGTCTCGTTGCACTTCCCCTTTTCCCAGTCTATTGCCGTTCAGATAATAATCTGCCTTCCTGTTTTTGCCACCAAAGTGGATAACCTCGCATTTATCCACATTATACTGCATCTGCCATGCATCTGCCCAATCACCCAACCTGTCCAAATCATACTGGAGTGTCTCTGCATCCTCCTCACAGCACACACGCCCACCCAGCTTTGTGTCGTCTGCAAACTTGGAGTCATGAATCTATCATGAGTTGTCACAGAGAAAGGAGGAGGTATAAGAGTTGCTTTTCCCCGAAAACTCTTCGCTTTGTTCTCCATGTCCCAAAAGCTTTCTTGAAATGTATCTCTTTTGACTGTGCCTTCAATCACCGCTGCAGATGTACACACTCTCCAGCCCCTGTAAAGCACTTCCACTTCTTTCATTACTTGTGTATAAATGTAACCTTTCAGTATTTCTTAGGGACTTCTTCGACTGATACAGAGTGTTTATATGTAGCACTGCTTTTGATATCAACACGGAGGCCTGGCTTCAGTGCCAGAAATTGTTTGTAATGTTACCAAAGCCAGAATCTTGTAGAGGACTGTGGCATTAGCTGTTGCTCAGATACATAGGAACAGGTGGCGGCCATTCAGCCCCTCGAGCCTGTTCCGCCATTCAATGAGATCGTGGCTGATCTGCGACCGAACTCCCTCTACCCGCCTTTGCCCCATATCCCTTAATACCTTTGGTTAACAAAAATCTATCAATCTCTGATCTAAAATTAACAATTGACCCAGCATCAATTGCTGTTTGTGGAAGAGAGTTCCAAACTTCTACCACCCTTTGTGTGTCGAAGTGTTTCCGAATGTCACTCCTGAAAGGCCTGGCTCTAATTATGCCCCCTAGTCCTAGACTCCCCAACCAGCGGCAATAGTTTCTCTCTCTCTACCCTATCAGTTCTCCTGAATATCCTGAAAACTTCGATCAGATCACCCCTGAACCTTCTAAATTCCAGGGAATACAAGTCTAGTTTGTGTAATCTCTCCTTGTAATTTAACCCTTGGAGTCCGGGTATCATTCTGGTAAACCTACGCTGCACTCCCTCCAAAGCAAATATATCCTTCCTAAGGTGTGGTGCCCACAACTGCTCACAGTACTCCAGGTGTGGTCTAACCAGGGCTTTGTATAGCTGCAGCATAACTTCGACCCTCTTGTATTCTAGTCAAAACCACTTAGTAGAAGCACCTGGGCTGTGAGTCAGAAAGTCATGGATTCAAATCCCACTCCTGAGACTTGAGATAAAAATCCAGGCTGACACTCCCAGTGCAGTACTGAGGGAGCGCCGCACTGTCAGAGGGACAGTACTGAGGGAGCGCGGCACTGTCAGAGGGACAGTACTGAGGGAGCGCCGCACTGTCAGAGGGGCAGTACTGAGGGAGTGCCGCACTGTCGGAGGGACGGTACTGAGGGAGCGCCGCACTGTCAGAGGGGCAGTACTGAGGGAGCGCCGCAGTGTCGGAGGGGCAGTACTGAGGGAGCGCCGCACTGTCGGAGGGGCAGTACTGAGGGAGCGCGGCACTGTCAGAGGAGCAGTACTGAGGGAGCGCCGCACTGTCGGAGGGGCAGTACTGAGGGAGCGCCGCAGTGTCGGAGGGGCAGTACTGAGGGAGCCCTGCACTGTCGGAGGGGCAGTACTGAGGGAGCGCGGCACTGTCAGAGGAGCAGTACTGAGGGAGCACCGCACTGTCAGAGGGACAGTACTGAGGGAGCGCGGCACTGTCAGAGGGACAGTACTGAGGGAGCGCGGCACTGTCAGAGGGGCAGTACTGAGGGAGCGCCGCACTGTAGGAGGGGCAGTACTGAGGGAGCGCTGCACTGTAGGAGGGGCAGTACTGAGGGAGCGCCGCAGTGTCGGAGGGGCAGTACTGAGGGAGCGCCGCACTGTCAGAGGGACAGTACTGAGGGAGCGCGGCACTGTCAGAGGGACAGTACTGAGGGAGCGCGGCACTGTCAGAGGGGCAGTACTGAGGGAGCGCCGCACTGTAGGAGGGGCAGTACTGAGGGAGCGCTGCACTGTAGGAGGGGCAGTACTGAGGGAGCGCTGCACTGTCGGAGGGGCAGTACTGAGTGAGCGCCGCACTGTCGGAGGGGTCAGTACTGAGGGAGCGCCGCAGTGTCGGAGGGGCAGTACTGAGGGAGTGCTGCACTGTCGGAGGGGCAGTACTGAGGGAGCGCCGCACTGTCGGAGGGGCAGTACTGAGGGAGTGCTGCACTGTCGGAGGGGCAGTACTGAGGGAGCGCCGCACTGTCGGAGGGGCAGTACTGAGGGAGTGCTGCACTGTCGGAGGGGCAATACTGAGGGAGCGCCGCACTGTCGGAGGTGCCGTCTTTCGGATGAGACGTTAAACCAAGGCCCCGTCTGCTCTCGCAGGCAGACATAAAAGATCCCATGGCACTATTTCGAAGAAGAGCAGGGGGAGTTCTCCCCGGTGTCCTGGTCAATATTTATCCCTCAATCAACATCATTAAAACAGATGATCTGGTCATCATCACATTGCTGTTTGTGGGAGCTTGCTGTGCGCAAATTGGCTGTCACGTTTCCTACATTACAACAGTGACTACACTTCAAAAATACTAAATTGGTTGTAAAGTGCTTTGGGACATCCTGAGGTAGGTGAAAGGTGCTATATAAATGCATCTATACTATTTGCCTCAACCACTCCCTGTGGTAGCGAGTTCCACATTCTCACCATCTCTGGGGTAAAGAAGTTTCTCCTGAATTCCTGACTGGATTTATTAAAATGAGAAGTCGCACAACACCAGGTTATAGTCCAACAGTTTTATTTAAAATTACGAGCTTTCGGAGCGCTGCTCCTTCTTCAGGTACAAGTACAGTGAGGGAATACAAATCGGCAGTATATATACACAGAGAGCAATTTGTCTGCAGAGATACAATCTGCTAGGAAGGCATTACATCAAAGACACATCAGAGTACAGCTAAGACAATGAGGTGGGTCACAGGGGGTCCAACGTGTCAAATGATACCACCATCACACGTGAGGACACTACCCACCAGGTACATGGTACATACTCATGTGACTCGGCCAACGTTGTTTACCTCATACGTTGCAGGAAAGAATGCCCCAGAGCATGGTACATCGGCGAGACCATGCAGACACTGAGACAACGTATGAACGGACACCGCGCAACAATCGCCAGGCAGGATTGTTACCTCCCAGTCAGGGAACACTTCAGCAGTCAAGGACATTCAGCCTCGGATCTGCGGGTTAGCGTTCTCCAAGGCGGCCTTCGAGACACACGACAACGCAAAATCATCGAGCAGAAATTGATAGCCAAGTTCCGCACCCATGAGGACGGCCTCAATAGGGATCTCGGGTTCATGTCACGCTACAGAACGTGGCTCGACATCGTTGTCTGTCTTTCCAGTTTAAAAAAAAACACAAAAAAAACAATCAAAAAAAAAGTTAAAAGCTCAACTGCAGACGGCAACATTTGACACGTTGGACCCTCTGTGACCCCACCTCATTGTCTTAGCTGTACTCTGATGTGTCTTTGATGTAATGCCTCCCTAACAGATTGTATCTCTGCATACAAATTGCTCTGTGTTTATATACTGTGTAATAGATTCCCTCACTGTACCTTTACCTGAAGAAGGAGCAGCGCTCCGAAAGCTCGTAATTTTAAATAAAACTGTTGGACTATAACCTGGTGTTGTGCGACTTCTCATTTTTGTCCACCCCAGTCCAACACCGGCATCTCCGCATCATGGATTTATTAAAGCAGCTGACTGTTCCAAAAGACAGCCTTGTCCATTCCCAACCTCTTCCACTATAACTTACTAAAATTTGAACACAATTTAATTAAAATACATCAATGCCCCAATGCACAGTCGACTGCTGAACAAGCTGCTCTCACCTGCATTAAATGTATTACATTTTTTTCCCCTATCTTGCAGAATGGGCGTGCAATTGAGCTTCAATCTAGATCAGTGCGAGGTGGTAGATTTTGGCAGGAAGAATAAGGAGGCCACATACTCCTTGGAAAATAAGCATGTAAATGGGGTGGAGGAACAGAGGGATCTGCGGGGGTTCAGATACACAAATCACTAAAAGTGGTGACGCAGGTTAATAAGGCCATTAAAAAAAGCAAACCAAGCACTGGGGTGAAATTCTAGAGCAAGAGAATTGAAAAGCAGAGAAGTTATGTCCAACTTGTATCGAACCTTGGTTAGACCACAGTACTGCGCACAGTTCTGGTCTCCATATTATCAAAAGGATATCGAGGCACTGGAGAAGGTGCAAAAAAAGATTTACAAGGATGATCCCAGACCTGAGAGGTTACACCCATCAGGAAAGATTGAACAGGCTGGGCTCTTTTCTCTAGAAAGGAGAAGACTGAGGGTCGACCAGATCGAGGTCTTTAAGGGGGTTTGATAGGGTAGACTTGAGAAGGTGATTCCACTTGTGGGGGAGACCAGAACTAGGGACCATCAATATAAGACAGTCACTAATATATCCGAGAAGTCGCACAACACCAGGTTATAGTCCAACAGCTTTATTTGAAATCACAAGCTTTCGGAGCGCTGCGCCTTCGTCAGGTGAAGTGAAGAGATGCATATAGGCACAGCATATATAGTCAGAGAACACTGCCAGATGATTACAGTTAATCTTTCTAACTGCCCTTTATCACACCTCAGCAGAGAGATAATCACGGCAATCAAAGGTGTGGATGGTGTCCAAACAGGTCAGTCAGCAAAACATTACATCAAAGACAATGAGGTGGGGTCACAAGGGGTCAATTGTGGCAGATGCTGGGGTCTGTATGGAAAACAAAAAACTGTTTTTGCTGTGCCTATATGCATCTCTTCACTTCACCTGACGAAGGAGCAGCGCTCCGAAAGCTTGTGATTTCAAATAAAGCTGTTGGACTATAACCTGGTGTTGTGCGACTTCTCACATTTGTCCACCCCAGTCCAACACCGGCATCTCCACATCATGGCTAATAAATCCAATCGGGAATTGAGGAGAAACTCTTCACCCAGAGAGTGGTGAGAATGTGGGACTCGCTACCACAGGGAGTGGTTGAGGCAATAGCAGAGATGCATTTAAGGGGAGGCTGGATAAACACACGAGGGAGAAAGGAATAGAGACAGGGTGATGGGCTGAGATGAGGCTCGTGTGCAGCATAAACGCCAGCGTGGACCAGTTGGGACGAATGGCCTGTTTCTGTGCTGTAGATTCGATGGAATACCGAACTGGGGTTTGATTGGCTGCAAGTATGTTATGATTTACTCTCAAAAACTCTTGCCTTCATTTACAACCAGTTTCAAACAATATTGCACATATGTGACCGTGTTGCCAAGGATACCTGCAACACAGAACATTTCTGAGCTGAACATTAATCTGTTTTCCATACAGGTCTCATGGTCCTGTAGGCTTGATGGTAGCTTTTCATAGAATCATAGAATGACACAGCACAGAAGGAGGCCATTCGGCCCATCATGCCTGTGCCGGCTCTTTGCAAAGAGCTCTCCAGTTAGTCCCACTCCCCCACTCTTTCCCCAGAGCCCTGTAATTCTTTCCCCATCACATATTTATCCATTTCCCTTTTGAAAGTTATTATTGAATCTGCTTCCACCGCCCTTTCAGGCAGCGCGTTCCAGATCACAACAACTCGCTGCGTGAAAAGGATTCTCCTCTGGTTCATTGGCCAACACACTTTTACTTAAATTGTCAAAGCTTATTATGGACCTCACTTGCTTGCAAGAGCACTTGTACAGAATAGTGGCACCCCCACGCCCACCATTGATAGATATTGTCTCTCTGTATGGCAGGCTTCAGAGAACACCTGGATCTTGCTGCGGAAACTCAGAAGTTGAAAAACCACACATACAACTATTGTGGAAAGGATCGAATTCTCCACAGCATATTCCATCTTCGACTAGGTGTTTGCCGTAGCTTAGTGGGCAGCACTCTCTCCTCTCTGAGTCAGCAGGCCGTGGGTTGAAGTCCCACTCCAGAGACTTGAGCACAAATTCCAGGCTGACACTCCCAGTGCAGTACTGAGGGAGCGCTGCACTGTTGGAGGGGCAGTACTGAGGGAGCGCCGCACTGTCGGAGGGGCAGTACTGAGGGAGCGCCGCACTGTCGGAGGGTCAGTACTGAGGGAGCGCTGCACTGTCGGAGGGTCAGTACTGAGGGAGTGCTGCACTGTCGGAGGGGCAGTACTGAGGGAGCGCCAAACTGTCGGAGGGGCAGTACTGAGGGAGCGCCGCAGTGTCGGAGGGGCAGTGCTGAGGGAGCGCCGCACTGTCGGAGGGGCAGTACTGAGGGAGCGCCGCACTGTCGGAGGGGCAGTACTGAGGGAGCGCCGCACTGTCGGAGGGGCAGTACTGAGGGAGCGCCGCACTGTCGGAGGGGCAGTACTGAGGGAGCGCCGCACTGTCGGAGGGGCAGTACTGAGGGAGCGCCGCACTGTCGGAGGGGCAGTACTGAGGGAGCGCCGCACTGTCGGAGGGGCAGTACTGAGGGAGCGCCGCACTGTCGGAGGGGCAGCACTGAGGGAGCACCGCACTGTCGGAGGGGCAGTACTGAGGGAGTGCTGCACTGTCGGAGGGGCAGTACTGAGGGAGCGCCGCACTGTCGGAGGGGCAGTACTGAGGGAGCGCCGCACTATCGGAGGGGCAGTACTGAGGGAGTGCTGCACTGTCGGAGTGGCAGTGCTGAGGGAGCGCCGCACTGTCGGAGGGGCAGTACTGAGGGAGCGCCGCACTGTCGGAGGGGCAGCACTGAGGGAGCACCGCACTGTCGGATGTGCCGTCTTTCGGACGAGATATTAAACCGAGGCCCCCGTCTGCTCTCTCAGGTGGAAGTAAAAGATCCCGCGGGCGCAACATCGAAGAAGAGCTGGGGGTGGGGGGGTGGGGTGGGGGTTCACCCCGGTGGCCTGGGACCAATATTTATCCCTCAACCAACATCACTAAAAAACAGATGATCCGGTCGTTATCACATTGCTGTTTGTGGGAGCTTGCTGTGCGCAAATTGCCTGCCGCGTTTCCCACATTACAACAGTGACTACACTTCATTAAGTACTTCAGTGGCTGTAAAGCGCTTTGGGACGTCCTGAGATGGTGAAAGGCGCTGGAGAAATGCAAATCTTTCTTTCTGTGCAATGCTTAAATGGACAGTGGTAACCCTGAATTGTGTGGAGTACTGACCACTGCATTTGCATCTAGACTTGTTTTTTTTTAAACTGTTCAGTTTGAGATTGGGGATAGCCAGGAGTTACAGTGTTAAATCTCTACCAGTATTGTCTGAACTGATTGAAGGCAGAGTGGATATTAATCTTGTCCCACCGTTTGCATTGCACTTAAAGCCAGTTCTGCACAATACGTGTTAGTTGAAGGATTCTTGATTGATCTCAAATGCAGAACCCCCCCCCCTCCCCTCCCCGCTCACCTCTGGCTCAATTCTGCTCCATTCTGTCCTTTGCTTGTCTATGCCGAGCCATTCTTTCTGCGGGAGCAGCACCTCCTGTGTTTTCAGCCCCCATCTCCCCCCCATCTCCTCCCCTCCCCTCCAGCCTAATCTTAAATGCATTTTTATCTGATACTCAGCCACAACAGAAAGCGGCAGCCTTGTCCTGACCAGGGGCAAATATGTGGGCATGAGATCCAGCTGCAGTACGCAATAACTCTCCCGACCTGATCATTTTCCAATTGCATCTCATTTTCAGATGAGAACATTGTCTCCCCACCCCCCTGAAAATATTTTTAAAAACCCTGAGAAAATGGGTCACTTACTTTCGGCGTCTGCGACGTGACATCTCGCTGGCCAAGAGGTTCTCGGCTGGTCTGGCTGGGATTTTGTTTCAATAATGCAATCTTACTGTTAATGCGGTGGCATCCGATTGCCTTTTCATTTTTGGCATTCCGGCAAGAAACCGCTTGCAAACGCCAGCCTGCCTGTCCAGCACAATGGTCCGCTTGGATATATCCCTTGGCACACACACTCACTATAGCGCTGACGGCCCCCTACTGGAACCGCACGGTGGATCAGCTATCTCCAAGTCCCTCCCACCACCTCCACATCTCTGCCCCTCAACTAGGAGGCATGAAGGGATTGCAACCAGCAAAAGGTGGGAGGTGAGGGGGGGGGGAGTTGGGACAGAGCAAGGGAAGAGAACAAGGGTCATACAGTCATCCTGGCACAGAAGGAGGCCATTCGGCCCATCGAGTCCGTGCCAGCTCTCTGTAGAGCAATCCAGTCAGTCCCATTCCCCCACTCTATCCCCGTAGCCCTACAAGTTTATTACCCTCAAGTGCCTATCCAGTCTCGCCTTGAAAACATCGAGTGTCTCCGCTTCCACCACTTCCGTCGGCAGCGAGTTCCAGGTCATCACCACTCGCTGCGTAATTTTTTTTCCCCCTCATGTCCCCCCCCTCTGTATCTCTTGCCCAAAACCTTCAATCTGTGTCCCCTAGTCCTTGTACCGTCAACTAATGGGAACAGCCTTACCCTGTCTAGCCTATCCAAACCCGTCATAATCTTGTACACCTCTATCAAATCACCCCTCAACCTCCTTTGCTCTAATGAAAACAAATCCAGCTTCTCCAACCTGTCCTTGTAGCTAAGATCCCCCATCCCCGGAACCATTCTGGTAAATCTCCTCTGCACCCTCTCAAGGACCTTCACATCCTTCCTAAAGTGTGGGGACCAGAACTGGACGCAATACTCCAGTTGTGGCCTAACCAGCGCTTTATAAAGGTTCAGCATAACTTCTCTGCTTTTGTACTCAATACCTCTATTTTTGAAGCCCAAGATCCCATATGCTTTGCTAACCACTCTCTCAATATGTCCTGCCACCTTCAGGGACCCATGCACATTAACTCCCAGGTCCCTCTGTCCCTGCACACTCTTTAAAACTGTGCCATTAAGTGTATATTGCGCCTCTCTGTTCCTTCTGCCAAAATGCATCACCTCACACTTCTCTGTATTAAATTCCATCTGCCACTTGTCTGCCCATTCTGCTAGCCTTTCTATGTCCTGCTGCAGTCGATTGGTATCATCCTCACTGTTTGCCACCCCCCCAAGTTTGGTGTCATCGGCAAAGGTGGGGGGAATGCACTAAGGCAGAATTGGGCATATAATCGGCAAATGAAGTTCAACACAGATAAATGTGAGGTATTACCTTTTGGTAGGAAGAATAGGCAGGTCACTTATCACTTGGAGGATGCGAGTCTGGGTGGGGTAGAGGAACAGACGGATCTCGGAGTACAAATACACAAATCACTAAAAGTTGCGACACAGGTTAACAAGGCCATAAAAAAGCAAACCAGGCACTAGGGTTTATTTCTCGAGGGATAGAATTCAAAAGCAGGGAAGTTATGCTAAACCTGTATCGAACCTTGGTTAGACCACACTTGGAGTACTGCGTACAGTTCTGGTCGCCATATTATAAAAAGGATATAGAGGCACTGGAGAGGGTGCAGAGAAGATTTACAAGGATGATACCAGAAATGCGAGGGTATACCTATCAGGAAAGGATGAACAGGCTGGGTCTCTTTTCTCTTGAAAAAAGGCTGAGGGGTGACCTAATAGAGGTCTTTAAAATCATCAAAGGTTTTGATATAGTGGATACAGAGGGAATGTTTCCACATGTGAGGAAGAGCATAACTAGAGGCCATCAATATAAGATAGTCACCAAGAAATCCAATAGGGAATTCAGAAGAAACTTCTTTACCCAGAGAGTGGTGAGAATGTGGAACTCGCTACCACAGGGAGTGGTTGAAGCGAATAGTATAGATGCTTTTAGGGGGAGGCTGGACAAGCATATGAGGGAGAAGGGAACAGAGGGTTATGCTGATAGAGTTAGATGAGGAAAGACCGCAGGAGGCTCGAGTGGAGCATAAACACTGGCATGGACTGGTTGGGTCGAATGGCCTGTTTCTGTGCCGTATATCCTATGTAATCCTCTGTATGTAAAAGCAAACACCATCATTGAAACAAAAATTAATTATATTGAAAGAAAGGACTCGCATTTATAGAATCAAGTTTACGGCACAGAAGGAGGCCATTCGGCCCATCGTGGCCGTGCCGGCCAACAAAGAGCTCTCCAGCCTAATCCCACTTTCCAGCTCTTGGTCCGTAGCCCTGTAGGTTTCGGCGCTTCAAGCGCGTATCCAAGTACTTTTTAAATGTGATGAGAGTCTCTGCCTCTACCACCCTTTCAGGCAGTGAGTTCCAGACCCCCACCACCCTCTGGGTGAAAAAAGTTCTCCTCAACTCCCCTCTAATCCTCTGACCAATTACTTTAAATCTGTGCCCCCTGGTTATTGACCTCTCTGCTAAGGGAAATAGGTCCTTCCTGTCCACTCTATCTAGGCCCCTTATAGCGCGCCTTTCACAACCTCAGGACGTCTCAAAGTGCTTTACAGCCTATGAAGTGCAGTCACTGTTGTGATGTAGGAAAACGCGGCAGCCAATTTGCGCACAGCAAGATCCCACAAACAGCAATGTGATAATGACCAGATCACCTGTTTTTTAGTGATGTTGGTTGAGGGATAAATATTGGCCCCAGGACACCGGGGAAAACTCCCCCCTGCTCTTCTTCGAGATAGTGGCCATGAGATCTTTTACGTCCACCTGAGAGGGCAGACGGGGCCTCGGTTTAACGTCTGATCCCGAAAGACGGCACCTCCGACAGTGCGGCACTTAAACTGGCACTAGGAGTGTCAGCCTGGATTATGCGGTCAAGTCCCTAGAGTGGGACTTCGAACCCAGGACCTTCTGACTCAGAGGCGAGAGTGCTGCCCACAGAGCCACTGGCTGACACTCTGCAGGCCGTTCTTGGCGAGCCAGGCAGTCTGGCATTGACCTCCTCGCTCGGACGCAAGCTGCCTGCGGAGGTGGAGGTGGAGGTGGGGGGGACCAGCCCCCACTGATGACCCCTGAGGCCCACTTTCCATCGATCCTCGGAGGGTGGGGGCGGGGGTCTCTCGGTTCAGGGGGGGGGCAGCCGCAGGTCACACCAAGTCTGGGCCCGAAAATACGGTCCAGGCCAAAGCCTGCCCTAGAGTATTCCTGATGGCCGTAAATGGCGGCTACTTCGCAGCAGAGAAGGAGGCCATTCGGCCCATCGTGCCTGTGCTGGCTCTTTGAAAGGGAACGATTATGGTATCAGTACAGTTGGGTTGGTGAAGGAATTCGCTCATTAAGAAGCAGACTTTAAACCTCTGAGTAATGTTATTTGACAGTGAGGGCAAGTTAATTATTACGGAAATCCAACATATGGCCAATTGGGTTGGTGTGAGAAAAGACTGACCCAGTTGTGAGACTTCCAACGTTATTTTTGTGCTTCACAACCTGGGACACATTGGTTTGCTGGTCCTCGACTCTTCGCGAACCTAATACTTTTTACTTTGAAAACCTGAACTGAGGGGTAGATCCAGCCGAGTTGCTCATTTGAGGTGCAAAAAAAAAAATTGCACCGGAGTTAATCATTTACTCTTGGGCGGTATCTGCAGGAGGCCATATCACTGTCGTGGGCGGGGATCTCAGTTCCCATCTGGAGGCCCTGTTGACTGATGGAAGGGTAAATATACTTAGAGGCTGAGCACCAGGAAGAGGGTGTAGTTTGGGAAGTCCTGTTCTCTGCGCTCCTCCAATTCCGGCCTCTTGAGCATCCCCCGATTTCCATCGCTCCACCATTGGCGGCCGTGTCTTCAGCTGCCTGGGCCCCGAGCTCTGGAATTCCCTCCCTAAACCTCTCCGTCTCTCTCTGTGTCAGCTGTGGCTCAGTGGGCAGCACCCTCGCCTACTGAGTTATGAAGGTTGTGGGTTCAAGTCCCCACTCCAGGGACTTGAGCACATAAAGCTTGGCTGACACTCCCAGCGCAGTGCTGAGGGAGCGCTGCACTGTCGGAGGGGCAGTACTGAGGGAGCGCCGCACTGTCGGAGGGGCAGTACTGAGGGAGCGCCGCACTGTCGGAGGGTCGGCACTGAGGGAGCGCCACACTGTCAGAGGGGCAGTACTGAGGGAGCGCCACACTGTCAGAGGGGCAGTACTGAGGGAGCGCCACACTGTCAGAGGGGCAGTACTGAGGGAGCGCCGCACTGTCAGAGGGGCAGTACTGAGGGAGCGCCACACTGTCAGAGGGGCAGTACTGAGGGAGCGCTGCACTGTCGGAGGGGCAGTACTGAGGGAGCGGCGCACTGTCGGAGGGGCAGTACTGAGGGAGCGCCGCACTGTCGGAGGGGCGGTACTGAGGGAGCGCCGCACGGTCAGAGGGGCAGTACTGAGGGAGCGCCGCACTGTCGGAGGGGCGGTACTGAGGGAGCGCCGCACTGTCTGAGGGGCAGTACTGAGGGAGCGCCGCACTGTCGGAGGGTTAGTACTGAGGGAGCGTCGGAGGGGCGGTACTGAGGGAGCGCCGCACTGTCTGAGGGGCAGTACTGAGGGAGCGCCGCACTGTCGAAGGGTTAGTACTGAGGGAGCGCCGCACTGTCAGAGGGGCAGTACTGAGGGAGCGCTGCACTGTCGGAGGGGCAGTACTGAGGCAGCGCCGCACTGTCGGAGGGGCAGTACTGAGGGATTGCCGCACTGTCGGAGGGGCAGTACTGAGGGAGCACTGCACTGTCGGAGGGGCAGTACTGAGGGAGCGCCGCACTGTCGGAGGGGCAGTACTGAGGGAGCACTGCACTGTCGGAGGGGCAGTACTGAGGGAGCGCTGCACTGTCGGAGGGGCAGTACTGAGGGAGCACTGCACTATCGGAAGGGCAGTACTGAGGGAGCGCTGCACTGTTGGAGGGGCAGTACTTAAGGGCAACACGGTGGCATAGTGGTTAGCACTGTTGCCTCACAGCGCCAGGGACCCGGGTTCGAATCCGGCACGGGTGACTGTCTGTGTGGAGTTTGCACATTCTCCCCGTGCCTGCGTGGGTTTCCTTCGGGTGCTCCGGTTTCCTCCCACAGTCCAAAGATTTGCGGGTTAGGTTGATTTGGTTATGATAAATTGACCCTTAGTGTTAGGGGGATTAAATACGTGGGGTTACGGGGATAGGGTGGGATATGTGTCGGTGCAGGCTCGATGGGCCGAAATGGCCTCTATCTGCACTGTGGGGATTCTGTGATTCTGTGAGGGAGCGCCGCACTGTCGGAGGGGCAGTACTGAGGGAGTGCTGCACTGTCAGAGGTGCTGTCTTTCGGATGAGACGTTTAACCGAGGCCCCGTCTGCTCTCTCAGATGGACGTAAAAGATCCCATGGACACTATTTCGAAGAAGAGCAGGGGCAGTTCTCCCCGGTGTCCTGGGGCCAATATTTATCCCTCAATCAACATCACTAAAACAGATGATCTGGTCATTATCACGTTGCTGTTTGTGGGAGCTTGCTGTGCGCAAATTGGCTGCCGCGTTTCCCACATTACAACAGTGACTACACTTCAAAAAGTGCTTCTGGGCAGACACTCGGTTTAACGTCTCCCCACAGTTGTAGCCTGCAGACTGAGAATCGGAAATTCACGGATAAACTAGCCTGAGAGGTGAGAGCCAGAAGGCTTTCAGCAACCCGACGGTTTGGCCAGGAGTTTTGTACAAGGCTTCAATGACTAAAAGTGGAGGAGCTGTTTCACAACACCAAGAGCAAAACGTAATGTGAGACATTCTGAGTAAATAAAGGAGGCTTCTGAAGCATGGGCTGGACCAGTCTCCCGGTCAGGGGTCATTTCATTGTTTATAGCCCGCAATTTGGCTTATTTGTGTCAAGGGGGCTATTTCCTCTTGTCTTATTCACAGATAGTTCATAGAATCCTAGAATAGTAGAGCACAGAAGGAGGCCATTCGGCCCATCGAGTCTGTGCCGGCTCTTTCGAAGAGCAATCCAGTTAGTCCCACTTCCCCGCTCTTTCCCCATATCCCTGCAATTCTTTCTCCTTCAAGTATTTCTCCAATTCCCTTTTGAAGGCTGCGATTGAATCTGTTTCCACCGCCCTATCAGGCAGCGCATTCCAAATCCTAACCACTCGCTGCGTTAATTATTTCTCCTCCTGTCGCCTCTGGTTCTTTTGCCAATCACCTTAAATCTGTGTCCTCTGGTTATCGACCCTTCAGCCATTGGAGACGGTTTCTCTTTATCTACTCTGTCTAAACCCTTCATGCTTTTGAACACCTCTATTAAATCTCCTCTTAGCCTTCCCAGCTCCAAGGAGAACAACCCCAGTTTCTCCAGTCTCTCCACATAACTGTAATCCCTCATCCCTGGAACCATTCGAGTAAATCTCTTCTGCACCCTCTCCAAAGCCTTTACATCCTTCCTAAAGTGTGGTGCCCAGAATTGGACACAATATTCCAGGTGGGGCTGAACCAGTGTTTTATACGGGTTTAGCATAACATCCTGGCTTTTGTACTCTGTGCCTCTATTAATAAAGTCCAGGATCCCGAATGTTGTTCTTTGAAAGTTAGTGTTAGGTCGGAGATCTTGACACCTGGTTTGACTAATGGAGTAGGCTACAGAACTGGAGGGTATCAAGACCCGATCGAGCTCCACTCCTCCTGGTCCAGTCATTGCTAGGTTCTCAGCAGCTTAATTTTACTCACGTATGTTCTTCGTCACCACAAATGTCTTTAGATTCCGAATCATTATGTTGTTACTTGCATTTCTCCAGCGACTTTCACCACCTCAGGACGTCCCAAAGCTCTTTACAGCCAATGAAGGACTTTTGAAGTGTAGCCACTGGTGTAATGTGGGAAACGCAGCAGCCAATTTGTGCACAGCAAGCTCCCACAAACAGCAATGAGATAATGACCAGATAATTTCTTCGGCAGCACCTCCCAAACCCGCGACCACCACCACCTAGAAGGACAAGGGCACCAGGCGCATGAGAACACCACCACCTCCAAGTTCCCCTCCAAGTCACACATCATCCTGACTTGGAAATAGATCGCTGTTCCTTCATCGTCAAATCCTGGAACTCCCTCCCTAACAGCACTGTGGGAGCACCTTCACCACACGGCTCACCACCACCTTCTCAAGGGCAACTAGGGATGGGCAATAAATGCCGGCCTTGCCAGCGACGCTCACATCCCAGGAACGAATACAAAACAATCTGCTTTTCAGTGATGTTGAGGGATAAATATTGGCCCCAGGAAACAGGGAAGAATTCCCCTGCTCTTCTTCCAATAGTAACATGGGATCTTGTACCTGAGAGTGCAGACGGGGGCCTCGGTTTAACGTCTCATCCGAAAGACGGAACCTCCGACAGTGCAGCGCTCCCTCAGTACTGCCCCTCCAACAGTGCAGCGCTCGCTCAGTACAGCCCCTCCGACAGTGCGGCGCTCCCTCAGTACTGCCCCTCCGACAGTGCGGCATTCCCTCAGTACTGCCCCTCCGACAGTGCGGCGCTCCCTCAGCACTGCCCCTCCGACAGTGCAGCGCTCCCTCAGTACTGCCCCTCCGACAGTGCGGCGCTCCCTCAGTACTGCCCCTCCAACAGTGCGGCGCTCCCTCAGTACTGCCGCTCCGACAGTGCGGCGCTCCCTCAGCACTGCCCCTCCGACAGTGCAGCGCTCCCTCAGTACTGCCCCTCCGACAGTGCAGCTCTCCCTCAGTACTGCCCCTCCGACAGTGCGGCGCTCCCTCAGTACTGCCCCTCCGACAGTGCGGCGCTCCCTCAGTACTGCCCCTCCCACAGTGCGGCGCTCCCTCAGTACTGCCCCTCCGACAGTGCGGCGCTCCCTCAGTACTGCCCCTCCGACAGTGCGGCGCTCCCTCAGTACTGCCCCTCCGACAGTGCGGCGCTCCCTCAGCACTGCCCCTCCGACAGTGCAGCGCTCCCTCAGTACTGCCCCTCCGACAGTGCGGCGCTCCCTCAGTACTGCCCCTCCAACAGTGCGGCGCTCCCTCAGTACTGCCGCTCCGACAGTGCGGCGCTCCCTCAGCACTGCCGCTCCGACAGTGCGGCACTCCCTCAGTACTGCTCCTCCGACAGTGCGGCGCTCCCTCAGTACTGCCCCTCCGACAGTGCAGCACTCCCTCAGTACTGACCCTCCGACAGTGCGGCGTTCCCTCAGCACTGCCCCTCCGACAGTGCGGCGCTCCCTCAGTACTGCCCCTCCGACAGTGCGGCGCTCCCTCAGTACTGCCCCTCCGACAGTGCGGCGCTCCCTCAGTACTGCCCCTCGGACAGTGCGGCGTTCCCTCAGTACTGGCCCTCCGACAGTGCAGCGCTCCCTCAGTACTGCCCCTCCGACAGTGCGGCGCTCCCTCAGTACTGCCCCTCCAACAGTGCGGCGCTCCCTCAGTACTGCCGCTCCGACAGTGCGGCGCTCCCTCAGCACTGCCGCTCCGACAGTGCGGCACTCCCTCAGTACTGCTCCTCCGACAGTGCGGCGCTCCCTCAGTACTGCCCCTCCGACAGTGCGGCACTCCCTCAGTACTGACCCTCCGACAGTGCGGCGTTCCCTCAGCACTGCCCCTCCGACAGTGCGGCGCTCCCTCAGTACTGCCCCTCCGACAGTGCGGCGCTCCCTCAGTACTGCCCCTCCGACAGTGCGGCGCTCCCTCAGTACTGCCCCTCTGACAGTGCGGCGTTCCCTCAGTACTGGCCCTCCGACAGTGCAGCGCTCCCTCAGTACTGCCCCTCCGACAGTGCGGCGTTCCCTCAGTACTGCCCCTCCGACAGTGCAGCACTCCCTCAGTACTGCACTGGAAGTGTCAGGTGCCAGATCATAACTTCCCTCCAGTCTGAAAAACAACCGTTCACCACTACTCTCTGCTTTCAGTCCCTTAGCCAATTTCGTATCCACACTGCCGCTGTCCCTTTAATCCCATTGGCCTTGATTGTGCTAACAAGTCTATTATGTGGCACTTTATCAAACGCCCTTTTCAAAGTCCATATACACAACATCAACCGCACTACCCTCATCAAGCATTGCTGTTATTTCATCGAAGCACTCGAAGAGGGCAACACGGTGGCATGGTGGTTAGCACTGTTGCCTCACAGCGCCAGGGACCTGGGTTTGAATCCGGCCACGGGTGACTGTCTGTGTGGAATTTGCACATTCTCCCCGTGGCTGCGTGGGTTCTCTCCGGGTGCTCTGGTTTCCTCCCACAGTCCAAAGATGTGCGGGTTAGGTTGATTTGGCTATGATAAATTGACCCTTAGTGTTAGGGGGATTAAATACGTGGGGTTACGGGGATAGGGTGGGATATGTGTCGGTGCAGGCTCGATGGGCCAAAATGGCCTCTATCTGCACTGTGGGGATTCTGTGAACTCAATCGAGTTTGTCAGACAAGATTTGCCTTTAATAAATCCGTGTTGGCTTTCACTTATACACCCACATTCTCCCAAGTGACAATTAATGTTGTCCTTGATTATGGTCTCCCGAATTTTTCCCCACCACCAACATTAGGCTGACTGCTGAGTTATTTCAGTCATTCGCGCATCATTTATCATCCTGTCATATGAAATCATCCTTCCAAAACCTCTTTAGTCATAAGAATTAGGAGCAGGAGTCGGCCATACGGCCCTTCGAGCCTGCTCCGCCATTCAATATCATGGCTGATCTTCGACCTCAACACCACTTTCCCGCCTGATCCCCATATCCCTTGATTCCCCTAGAGTCCAAAAATCTATCGATCTCTGTCTTGAATATACTCAACGACTGAGCCTCCACAGCCCTCTGGGGTAGAGAATTCCAAAGATTCACCACCCTCTGAGTGAAGAAATTCCTCCTCATCTCAGTCCTAAATGGCCGACCCCTTATCCTGAGACTGTGACCCCTGGTTCTAGACTCCTCAGCCAGGGGGAAACAGCCTCTCAGCAACTACCCTGTCAATCCCTGTAAGAATTGCATACGTTTCAATGAGATCACCTCTTATTCTTCTAAACTCCAGAGAGGTTGCAACCACTCTACTCAATCTCGCTATTCTCCCATTTTTACCCACCATCAGTTTAATGTGACTCATTCTGCACTATTCTTACTAGTATGTCAGAGAGCCTTGCACTGATTAGTGCCCTGGCACTTTAGGACATGCATAGTGCAACAAGTACGCTTTCTGCTGATATTAAGCTTTCGTTTAATATCTGCTGGTGTATATAGAAAGTCCTCCTACCACTGACGGACACATTTTTCACCTTTCATTGGCCTCAGTTGACCGACTATCTTCTACCAGTCCGCAACTTGTGTGGGAGAGCAAAATACTGCGGATACTTGGTGAGACCACACCTTGAGTAGTGTGTGCAGTTTTGTTCGCCTTATCTGAGGAAGGATGTTCTTGCCATGGAGGGAGTGCAGCGAAGATTCACCAGACTGATACCTGGGATGGCAGGAATGACGTATGAGGGTTAGGTTGATTTGGCTATGATAAATTGACCCTTAGTGTTAGGGGGGGATTAAATATGTGGGGTTACGGGGATAGGATGGGATATGTTAGGGGGAATTAAATACGTGGGGTTACGGGGATAGGGTGGGATATGTGTCGGTGCAGGCTCGATGGGGATTCTGTGTGGGAAAGCAGGGACAAGGTACTGGATTTGGATGATCAGCCATGATCGTATTGAATGGTGGAGCAGGCTCGACGGGCCGAATGGCCTACTCCTGCTCCTAGTTTCTATGTTTCTAAGATTGGGTCGATTAGGCTTATATTCGCTAGAGTTTAGAAGAATGAGAGGGGATCTCATTGAAACTTATAAAATTCTAACAGGACTAGACAGACTAGATGCAGGAAGGATGTTCCCGATGGCGGGGGAGTCCAGAACCAGGGGTCACAGTCTAAGGATAAGGGGTAAGCCATTTAGGACTGAGATGAGGAGGAATTTCTTCATCCAGAGAGTGGTGAACCTGTGGAATTCTCTACCACAGAAGGCAGTTGAGGCCAATTCATTAAATCTCTTCAAGAAGGAGTCAGATATATTTCTTAAGGCTAAAGGGACCAAGGGATATGGGGAAAAGGCAGGGACAGGGAACTGAATTTGGATGATCAGCCATGATCTCATCGAATGGCGGAGCAGGCTCGAGGGGCCGAATGGCCTACTCCTGCTCCTATCTTCTATGTAACAACAGAAAATGCTGGAGATACTCAGCAGGTCAGGCAGCATCGTGGAGAGAGAAACAGAGTTAACGTTTCGGGTCGAGGACCCTTCGTCAGAACTGGAAAAGGTTAGAGAAGTAACAGATTTTTAAGCAGGTGTAGGGTCAAGATTTACTCGAATGATACCAGAATTGAAGAGGTTCTACCCATCAGGAAAGACTGAACAGACTGGGACACTTTTTTCTGGAAAAGAAAAGGCTGAGGGATGGCCTGATAGAGGTCTTCAAAATAATGAAGTGTTTTTTTTAATCGTTCCTGGGATGTGGGCGTCGCCGGCAAAGCCAGCATTTATTGCCCATCCCTAGTTGCCCTTGAGAAGGTGGTGGTGAGCCGCCTTCTTGAACCGCTGCAGTCTGTGTGGTATCGATACTCCCACAGTGCTGTTAGGGAGGGAGTTCCAGGATTTTGACCCAGTGACGATGAAGGATCGGCCGATATATTTCCAAGTCAGGATGGTGTGTGACTTGGAGGGGAACTTAGAGGTGGTGGTGTTCCCATGCGCCTGCTGCCCTTGTCCTTCTAGGTGGAAGAGGTCGCGGGTTTGGGAGGTGCTGCCGAAGAAGCCTTGGCGAGTTGCTGCAGTGCATCTTGTAGATGGTACACACTGCAGCCACGGTGCGCCGGTGGTGGAGGGAGAGAATGTTTAAGGTGGTGGATGGGGTGCCAATCAAGCGGGCTGCTTTGTCCTGGATGGTGTCGAACTTCTTGGGTGCTGTTGGAGCTGCACTCATCCAGGCAAGTGGAGAGTATTCCATCACACTCCTGACTTGTGCCTTGTAGATGGTGGAAAGGCTTTGGGGAGTCAGGAGGTGAGACACTCGCTGCAGAATACCGAGCCTCTGACCTGCTCTTGTTGCCACAGTATTGATGTGGCTGGTCCAGTTAAGTTTCTGGTCAATGGTGACCCCCAGGATGTTGATGGTGGGGGATTCGGCGATGGTAATGCCGTTGAATGTCAAGGGGCAGTGGTTAGACTCTCGCTTGTTGGAGATAGTCATTGCCTGGCACTTCTAGGGTAGACGTAGAGAAGATGTTTCCACTTGTGGGGGAGACCAGAACGAGGGGCCATAAATATAAGATAGTCACTGATAAATCCAGTCGGAAATTCAGGAGAAACTTCTTCACCCAGAGAGTAGTGAGAACGTGGAACTCACTACCACAGGGAGTGGTGGAGGCAAATGGTATAGATGCCTTTAATAGGAAGCTGGATAAACACGAGGGAGAAGGGAATAGATGGTTGTGCTGATGAAGAGGGGTGGGAGGAGGCTCGTGTGGAGCAGAAACACCGGCACGGAGCAGTCGGGCCGAGCGCTCTGTTTCTGTGCTGTAAATGCTTTGTAACACTCTGTAACTTCAGCCAGCCATCTCATGGAAAGACAAACAAGAAATGATTCACCCGTCTGCAGATCATTAAGTCAAGCTCGAAAGGATCACTCGACTGGTTTGAATAAAGTGACCGCAATCCCCTTCCCCCTCCTTGCATCCAATATCAACAAGAAGCTCCCGTTGTGGTGCACCCCGTCGAGCATTCCTTAAAGTCTAAACACTCCGACTTCTTCAAGGTCCTCTCGAGTGCATTCCGGCAAACGAAGAAGATAATCAGTCTGAGGCCTTGCATTCCAAAAGTGGCTCAGTTCTTTGTCTCCATTACAGTCGAAGGGTTTTGATTGAGTGAATAAGGAGAAACGCACCGAGTTGTTGTGATCTGGAACGCGCTGCCTGAAAGGGCGGTGGAAGCAGATTCAATAGCAACTTTCAAAAGGGGAATTGGATAAATACTGGAAAAGGAAAAAATTGCAGGGCTGTGGGGAAAGAGCAGGCGGGGAGTGAGACTAATTGGAGAGCTCGTTCAAAGAGCCGGCACAGGCACGATGGGCCGAATGGCCTCCTCCTGTGCTGAAATAGGGGTACTTGGAACAGAAAGTTGTCCACTTAAGACTTCCCCTTTAAGATAACGCAATGTATGTTGTTTTTCATAGTGTCCCTTTAATTAAAATAATCTGTTCCAGATTGCTTGGGGGAGGGTCGCACGGTCTCCTTAGTAACATAATTAAGCCGGTGTTAAAAAGATGGAGAAAGGGCGAATGTTTTAATTTGATATGTTGGAGTTTAATTGAACGCACAAGAGTCTGCTGATTAACAGGCGCTTTTCTTTCAGTGAGGAATAATGAGTGGGCCCCATGTTGTGTTTGTCCCCGAGGGCAATCCGGGAACTGACCGTCTGTTGTGGTTGGTCGGAGGCGGCGCTTTGCCCCTCGCCTGTTAAAGTTTCAACTGGGGAAACGAGGGCGTTGCAGGAGATCGGAAACGATGTGGATTTTTTTTTAGGGCCGGTTCCACTCGCAGATCTCACTGCGAACACAATTTGTTGCTTTGAACCGTTTCTTACTGCTTTTCAATTGGTGGCGAACCTCATTTCTGCCTCTCCGCGCGCACTCCGACCACAGGAGTGGCGCAACGTGCTCTCTGTACTAATGGACAGGTCTATTTATACAAGGGAGGTGTTGACTGTCAGTAGATACCATCAACGGCCTCCTCTCTAACATGGATTGAAGTAAAGGAATAATGCTCCAATTCAAAATGACATGGTACAAATATGATTTCAGATGAAATCATGCCATGGAACTGCGGGATCCTTCTGACAGCCCAGCCTAACCACGACAGGCATCAGCACGATAGACGTAACTGCAGAAATGACAAACCGCCTGCCTATCTGCCACTAGCAGAGTAAATAGCCGTGGCTCAGTGCGTAGCGATCGTGCCCCTGAGTCAGGAGGTCGTGGGTTCAAGTCCCACCCCAGAGACTCAAGCACAAAATCCAGGCTGACACTCCCAGTGCAGTTCTGAGGGAGCTCTGCACTGTCAGAGGGGCAGTACTGAGGGAGCGCCACACTGTCGGAGGGGCAGTACTGAGGGAGCGCCGCACTGTCGGAGGGTCAGTACTGAGGGAGCGCTGCACTGTCGGAGGGGCGGTACTGAGGGAGCGCCACACTGTCGGAGGGGCAGTACTGAGGGAGCGCTGCACTGTCGGAGGGGCAGTACTGAGGGAGCGCCGCACTGTCGGAGGGGCAGTACTGAGGGAGCGCTGCACTGTCGGAGGGGCGGTACTGAGGGAGCTCCGCACTGTCGGAGGTGCCGCTTTCGGATGAGATGTTAAACCCAGGTCCTCTCAGGTGGACGTAAAAGATCGCATGGTCACTGTATCGAAGAAGAGCAGGGGAGTTCTCTCTGGTGTCCTGGGCCAATATTTTTCCCTCAACTAACATCACTAAAAAAGAACAGATGATCTGGTCATTATCACATTGCTGTATGTGGGATCTTGCTGTGCGCAGATTGGCTGCCGCGTTTCCTACATTACAACAGTGACCACACTTCAAAAAGAGCTTCATTGGCTGTAAAGCGCTTTGAGATGTCCTGAGGTGGTGAAAGGCGCTGGAGAAATGCAAGTTCTTTGCTTCTTTCAGCTTTTTGGGAGAGAGCTCCAGATTTCTACTACTCACTTTTTCTTTCATTCTTTCTTTCCTTCCTTTTCTCGTCTCACTTTCCTTCCAGTGTCGGTCAGAGACCTGATTCGCAATTGGCTGGCGTGGAGCATGCAAAACACCAGCACGGACCAGATGGGCCGAAAGGCCTGTTTCTGTGCTGTAAGCTCGATATAATTTCCAACACGGCTTTGCAGCGACACTGAAGGTGCAGTGTAAACACACCCTTAGGGTCAGTGTGAGCAGAACCAGAGAGCGACAGTCAGCTTTAGGGTTAGGGCGAGCAGAGACGCGCTCTTCGAATGCAACCAGCCAAACTAATGGAATTCAAAGCCTTGTCTGGATGACTCGAGGTGATCCAAAACTATGCTGACCATGTCTTGACTCGCACCGAGTCCCGTTCGCCCATCACCCCCTGTGCTCGCTGACCTACATTGGCTCCCGATTAAGCAACGCCTCGAATTCAAAATTCTCATCCTTGTTTTCAAATCCCTCCATGGCCTCGCCCCCCTCCCTATCTCTGTAACCTCCTCCAGCCCCACAACCCTCCGAGATATCTGCGCTTCTCTAATTCTGGCCTCTTGCACAACCCCGATTTCCATCGTTCCACCATTGGCGGCCGTGCCTTCAGCCACCTGGGCCCTAAGCTCTGGAATTCCCTCCCTAAACCTCTCCGCCTCTCTCTCCTCCTTTAAGACGCTCCTTAAAACCGACCTCTTCGACCCAGCTTTTGGTCACCTGCCCTAATTTATCCTTATGTGGCTCGGTGTCAAATTTTGTTTGATTATCGCTCCTGTGCAGCGCCTTGGGACGTTTTACTACGTTAAAGGCCGCTATATAAATACAAGCTGTTGCTGTTGTTATTTATGGTCCCGAGCTACAAAAGAAATGACAGTGGCATTATCGTTCCAGCGTACGCGCCAATGGACTTTGTCTCGATGTTGCTTTGCTTCCCACTTCCGCAGCGGTCCAGATATTTGAAATAAGGAGCTGTGCAGACTAGTCACACCTAAGCAGCTGTGTTTGAAAGTGTACTGCAGTAATAAAAGGTTTATAGCATGGGACTGGAACTCGCTGACCAGGATATGCCTGAGGGGAGATTTATCACGCAATGCTGCAAAGTATTCAGAGGATAGGCATTTCCACGTTCGTGTGTTTTCCGCATTGTAGAGTTCACGAGTGCAGCTACCCCTGCGCTTGCCTGTTGCTCACAGTGCAGATTTGATCGATTCTTGAGGTGTTTATTAGCTCTTGCATTTCTCCAGCGCCTTTCACCACCTCAGGACGTCCCAAAGCGCTTCACAGCCGATGAAGTACTTTTTGAAGTGCGGCCACTGTTGTAATGTAGGAATCGCAGCAGCCAATTTGCGCACAGCAAGCTCCCACAAACAGCAATGTGATAATGACCAGATCAGCTGTTGTTTTTAGTGATGTTGATTGAGGGATAGATATTGGCCCCAGAACACCGGGGGGAACTCTCCTGCTCTTCTTCGAAATAGTGGCCGTGGGATCTTTTACGTCCACCTGGGAGAGCAGACAGTTTAACGTCTCATCCGAAAGACGGCACCTCCGACAGTGCGGCGCTCCCTCAGTATTGCCCCTCCGACAGTGCGGCGCTCCCACAGTACTGCCCTTCCGACAGTGCGGCGCTCCCTCAGTACTGCCCCTCCGACAGTGCGGCGCTCCCTCAGTACTGCCCCTCCGACAGTGCGGCGCTCCCTCAGTACTGCTGTGGAGTTTCAGCCTGGATTATGTGCTCAATTCTTGGGAGTGGGACTTGAACCCATAACCTTCTGACTCAGAGACGAGAGAGAGAGAGAGAGTGCTACCCACTGAGCCACGGCTGACAAGAAAATGGGATGAAATGCGACATAGCCTCGGTGTGTTGAATAGTCCTTTCGGAACGCCAACCTGCTCCGATGCTCTCGTGCATAGACTGTCAACACCCCTATTTCTCGAACCTTTCTTGATACTATTTATAATTTTGCGGGAGCTGATTTCGACCGGTTTTCGCACTGGACTCGCTTGGGTCTCCCAGCTCTTCCGTACACTGCTCCGCTGACGACACACACCGTACATCGTACATGAAGCACTTTCGGATGTGTCTGAGCGGTGGGATAAGATGCTCTGTAAATGCAAGCTCGACTGCTTTTTAATCCCTTCCCCTCCGTCACCCTAATTTTAACATAGGAACAGGAGCAGGCCACTCATTCGGCCCCTCGTGCCTGCTCTGCCATTCAATTAGTGTCATAGGGGGAGAAATTCAGTATCGCCCCATTTGGGGCGCAATTATCGGCCGGGCGCAAAGATTAGCGCCTGGCGCTAATTATCGCCTCCGACTGCAAACTTGACTTTTATCGCCGCTGGAGGTGATTGGAGCGCTAAATCAGGTGCTACACATCTGACTTAAGGCGCAAAGGCCGAGGAGCGAGGCGCTAACTCAGAGTGCTGGCGAAGCTCATGTGATGTCAGTCAGCAATGGAACACACACACAATGGCGCCGGCCAGTTCTTAAAGGGGATGGTTAATCTTGCTTTCCATCCACATCCTGCTCATTGCAGCCTTGAATCTCGGCCCGGAGAGACCTGTACATCAAATCTGCTGGAAAGAACAATGGAGAGTACCAGGGAAAGAGCTCAGACTGCAGCCCCCACAGACTCTTCTAAATCAATACAAGGACAAATCAAAATGATCCTGCAAAGTGCTGCTCAGTACCCAAAACTCCTTCACCCAGCGTTGAATCTCTCCAGAAGTCTCTCGCTCTCTCTCAGAATGCGTGGTTCAAAAATGTCACCAACAAAAAAAGGCAGGAAGCGGTCGCCTTTAAATAGCGCTCCCCCAGTCCCTTCCTGACTGCAAAACGCTCCCCTCAACCTTTCGTTGCTAGCGGCAGGCGGTAAGGCAGGGGGCGCCACTCAATATCCGCTCTGGGGCGCTGCGCACTCAATTGACGTCACGATCTGCCGGCGCAGGAGATCGTGGCGGTAGTGTTTAGCACCGCCGCAAAATGTCTAGTTAATTTCGCGAGCGGCGCAAACATCGCCGCGCCCGCGCCAGTTGCTTTGCGCCCCATTAGCGCCCTCTTAAGGCGCTAACAGGAGGCGCAGCCAACTGAATTTTTCCCCCATAGAGTTATACAGCACAGAAAGAGGCCCTTCGGCCCATCGTGTCCGCGCCGGCCATCAAGCCCTGTCTATTCTAATCCCATTTTCCAGCACTTGGTCCGTAGCCTTGTATGCTATGGCGTTTCAAGTGCTCATCTAAATGCTTCTTGAATGTTGTGAGGGTTCCTGCCTCTACCACCCTTTCAGGCAGTGAGTTCCAGATTCCAACTACCCTCTGGGTGAAATTTTTTTTCCTCAAATCCCCTCTAAACCTCCTGCCCCTTACCTTGAAACTATGCCCCCTGGTTATTGACCCCTCTACTAAGGGGAAAAGTTCCTTTCTATCTACCCTATCTATGCCCCTCATAATTTTGTACACCTCAATCAGGACCCCCCTCAGCCTTCTCTGCTCTAAGGAAAACAACCCCAGCCTGTCCAGTCTCTCTTCATAGCTGAAGCGCTCCAGCCCAGGCCACATCCTGGTGAATCTCCTCTGCAACTCAACTCCATTTACCCGCCTTCACTCCATATCCCTTAATACCCTTACCTAAAATCTATCTCGATCAGTCTTGAGAGCTCCAATTGACCCCCAGCCTCCACAGCTTTTTGGGGGAGAGAGTTCCAGATTTCCACCACCCTTTGTGTGAAGAAGTGCTCCCTGACATCACCCCTGAACGGCCTGGCTCTAATTTTAAGGTTCTGCCCCCTTGTTCTGGACTCCCCCCACCAGAGGAAATAGTTTCTCTCTCGATCCACCCGATCAACTCCTTTAAACATCTTAAACACCTCGATTAGGTCGCCCCGTAATCTTCTAAACTTGAGGGAATACAAGCCCAGTCTGTGCAACCTGTCCTCGGAATTTAACCCTTTTAGCCCCGGGATCATTCTGGTGAATCTGCGCTGCTCCCCCTCCAAGGCCGATATATCCTTCCTGAGGTGCGGGGCCCAGGGCTGAACACAGTTACTCCAGATGGGGCTCTGTACAACTTCCACCCCTTTGTATTCCGGCTCTCTTGCGATAAAGAATATTACAGATAGTCAAAAAGGAGACGTTCAATTTAATTGGAGAACTGAATAAGATTTAAGTCTCGGCATCTTAATGTTACCCTTTTGTCCTTCGAACTATAAAAAGAAAAAGACTTGCATTTCTCCAGCACCTAGCACGACCTCAGCACGTCCCAAAGCGCTTCACAGCCAATTAAGTACTTTCTGAAGTGGAGTCTCTGTTGTAATGTGGGAAACGGGGCAGACAACTTGCGCACAGCAAGCTCCCACAAACAGCAATGTGATAATGACCAGATCATCTGTTTTTGTTGTGTTGGTTGCGGGATAAATATTAGCCCCAGGACACCGGGGAGAACTCCCCCCAGCTCTTCTTCGAAATAGTAGCCGTGGGATCTTTTACGTCCAGCTGAGAGAGCAGACGGGGCCTTGGTTTAACGTCTCATCTGAAAGACAGCACCTCCGACAGTGCAGCGCTCCCTCAGTACTGCCCCTCCGACAGTGCGGCGCTCCCTCAGTACTGCCCCTCCGACAGTGCGGCGCTCCCTCAGTACTGCCCCTCCGACAGTGCGGCGCTCCCTCAGTACTGCCTCTCCGACAGTGCGGCGCTCCCTCAGTACTGCCCCTCCGACAGTGCGGCGCTCCCTCAGTACTGCCCCTCCGACAGTGCGGCGCTCCCTCAGTACTGCCCCTCCGACAGTGCGGCGCTCCCTCAGTACCGCCCCTCCGACAGCGCGGCGCTCCCTCAGTACCGCCCCTCCGACAGTGCGGCGCTCCCTCAGTACCGCCCCTCCGACAGTGCGGCGCTCCCTCAGTACCGCCCCTCCGACAGTGCGGCGCTCCCTCAGTACCGCCCCTCCGACAGTGCGGCGCTCCCTCAGTACCGCCCCTCCGACAGTGCGGCGCTCCCTCAGTACCGCCCCTCCGACAGCGCGGCGCTCCCTCAGTACTGCCCCTCCGACAGTGCGGCGCTCCCTCAGTACTGCCCCTCCGACAGTGCGGCGCTCCCTCAGTACTCCCCCTCCGACAGTGCGGCGCTCCCTCAGTACTGCCCCTCCGACAGTGCGGCGCTCCCTCAGTACTTCCCCTCCGACAGTGCGCCGCTCCCTCAGTACTGCCCCTCCGACAGTGCGGCGCTCCCTCAGTACTGACCCTCCGACAGTGCGGCACTCCCTCAGTACTGCCCCTCCGACAGTGCGGCGCTCCCTCAGTACTCCCCCTCCGACAGTGCGGCGCTCCCTCAGTACTGCCCCTCCGACAGTGCGGCGCTCCCTCAGTACTCCCCCTCCGACAGTGCGACGCTCCCTCAGTACCGCCCCTCCGACAGTGCGGCGCTCCCTCAGTACTGCCCCTCCGACAGTGCGGCGCTCCCTCAGTACGGCCCCTCCGACAGTGCGGCGCTCCCTCAGTACTGCCCCTCCGACAGTGCGGCGCTCCCTCAGTACCGCCCCTCCGACAGTGCGGCGCTCCCTCAGTATTGCACCTCCGACAGTGCAGCACTCCCTCAGTACTGCCCCTCCGACAGTGCGGTGCTCCCTCAGTATGGCCCCTCCGACAGTGCAGCACTCCCTCAGTACCGCCCCTCCGACAGTGCGGCGCTCCCTCAGTACTGCCCCTCCGACAGTGCGGCGCTCCCTCAGTACTGCCCCTCCGACAGTGCGGCGCTCCCTCAGTACCGCCCCTCCGACAGTGCGGAGCTCCCTCAGTACTGCACCTCCGACAGTGCAGCACTCCCTCAGTACTGCCCCTCCGACAGTGCGGCGCTCCCTCAGTACCGCCCCTCCGACAGTGCGACGCTCCCTCAGTACTGCACTGGGAGTGTCAGCCTTGCCTTTTGTGCTCCAGTCTCTGGAGTGAGACTTGACTTTCTGAATCAGAGGTGATGCTGCTACTGACTGAGCCACGGCTGACACTGCAGGGGATGACGGAGTGAGGGAACAAGGATGGATGGAATAAGCGGAAGTGTCATTCAGCCCATCAAGCCTCCTCCCCCTTCCTTCGACAGACCAGCTAGTCTGCTGTATCGTGGACTCCACCAACTCGGTTCCTTCTCAAGAATATTTTCTTCCTGCACGCTAACCCCAAATCGTCCATCAAGCAAAGCTTATGCTTGAGTTCAACAATTTCAGATCATAACCACCGCTCCCATTTTTTCAGAGAGCAGTTGCTGGTACCGATTCTGCTATTCCCATTTACACCTCCCCAAGACCCATCCTTTGTTTCTTAACTTGTCCCATTACCATCTCCCTTTTGCCATCTCACCATCATCCCTTTTGTCATTTAATCTCTCCTGCCTTCCGCCCTATCACAGACCTTCCCTTTTGTTCTTTCCTTCCCTCCCCCTGCACCTGCTTAAAACCTTGGTACATCGCTAACTTTTCCAGTTCTGACGAAGGGTCATCGACCTGAAGCGTTAACTCTGTTTCTCTCTCCACAGTTGCTACCTGACCAACTGAGTATTTCCAGCATTTTCTGTTTTTATTTCAGTATAGCACACTTGGGGGGCGGGTGTAGAAGTTCGGGGTCTTGCGCAATGTTTGATAATCGCATCTGTTATACACCCTGCCTGATATTCTGATCCATTGCAGTAAATGGAATTGGACATCAGACAGACCGGTAAGCCTGACATCGGTAGTGGGCAAAATGCTAGAGTCCATTATAAAAGATGTAATAGCTGAGCACTTGGAAAACAGTGACAGGATCGGACAAAGTCAACATGGATTTACAAAAGGTAAATTGTGCTTGACTAATCTACTGGAATTTTTTGAGGATGTAACTGGTAAAATAGCTAAGTGAGAACCAGTGGATGTGGTGTATTTGGACTTTCAAAAGGCTTTCGATAAGGTCCCGCATAAGAGATTAGTGTGCAAAGTTAAGGCACATGGGATTGGGGGCAAGGTATTGACTTGGATAGAGAACTGGTTGGCAGACAGAAAGCAAAGAGTTGGAATAAACGGGTCTTTTTCCGAGTGGCAGGCAGTGACTAGTGGGGTACCGCAGGGATTGGTCCTTGGACCCCAGCTATTCACAATTTATATTAATGATCTAGACAAGGGAACTAGATGTAATATCTCCAAGTTTGCAGATGACACAAAGCTGGGTGGGCGTGTGTGCTGTGAGGAGGATGCCGAGAAACTCCAGTATGATTTGGACAGGTTGGGTGATTGGGCAGAAGCATGGCAGATGCAATAAAACGTGGATAAATGCGAGGTTATCCACTTTGGTGTCAAAAACAGGAAAGCAGATTATTATTTGAATGGCAATAGGTTGGGAGAAGGGGAAGTGCAACGAGACCTGGGTGTCCTTGTGCACCAGTCGCTGAAGGTAAGCATGCAGGTGCAGCAGGCGGTTAAGAAGGCAAATGGTATGTTGGCCTTCATAGCGAGAGGGTTTGAGTACAGGAACAAGGATGTCTTGCTGCAGTTGTACAGGGCCTTGGTGAGACCACATCTTGAGTATTGTGTGCAGTTTTGGTCGCCTTATCTGAGGAAGGAGGTTCTTGCCACGGAAGGAGTTCAGCGAAGATTCACCAGGCTGATACCTGGGATGGCAGGAATGACGTATGAAGAGAGATTGGGTCGATTGGGCTTATACTCGCTGGAGTTTAGAAGAATGAGAGGGGATCTCAATGAAACTTATAAAATTCTAACAGGACTAGACAGACTAGATGCAGGAAGGATGTTCCCGATGGCGGGGGAGTCCAGAACCAGGGGTCACAGTCTAAGGATAAGGGGTAAGCCATTTAGGACTGAGATGAGGAGGAATTTCTTCACCCAGAGAGTGGTGAACCTGTGGAATTCTCTACCACAGAAGGCAGTTGAGGCCAATTCATTAAATATATTCAAGAAGGAGTTAGATATATTTCTTAAGGCTAAAGGGATCAAGGGATATGGGGAGAAGGCAGGGACAGGGTACTGAATTTGGATGATCAGCCATGATCTCATTGAATGGCGGAGCAGGCTCGAGGGGCCGAATGGCCTACTCCTGCTCCTATCTTCTATGTTTCTATGCTTCTATCAGGCATAATGGGCGGCCGATTCGATGTCGCCCATTCTGTGCAACCGCCCTGAGTCCAATCTCCACCCCTCGGTTCCTGAAAAGGCAATGGGCTCTCATGAAATGTTCACTTATTGAGGCTTCTCCTCCCGAGAAGGAACTGCTGCACTCCACGCTGAAGTACCCTTTCGCCTTAACGGTCCAGACTTCGCTGTAAAGGTGACGGTGGGGTATCCGCGCTCGCCGTTATTTGCGTGCCAACCCGACAGCAGCTTCCAGCCGATCGCACGCACGCACGGTCACACGCCGTGCGAGACGCCCTGCTCCGCCAAAACCTTCCCGGAAAGGGCATCTCGGGTCATCTACATGGAGCGTCGCGACGTTGCTGTGATTGGCTCATAGATACAGATGGGGGATGGGGGCGGGAAAGGTGGCGTAAGATTGGGATCGCAGGTCACACACAGATTACCCAGAGGCTCTCGGGAGCTGTAAGGCGTTTTTTTATTCAGGAGCGGCAGTTCAAGTTAAGGACGACACGCAATCAAGATCAACAGAGTGGACATACGACCGGGACAAGCAGCTGGTATCGGTCCCGATCGGACAAACGGCTGGCGTGCGTGAACAGCTCTTCCCTTCACCGAACGTACGAATTAGGAGCAGGAGTCGGCCTCTCGGCCCCTCGAGCCTGCTCCGCCATTCAATGAGATCATGGCCGATCTGATTACTCCACATTCCCGCCTACCCCCGATAACCTTTCACCCCCCTTGCTCACCAAGAATCTATCTACCTCTGCCTTAAAAATATCCAAAGACTCTGCTTCCACCGCCCTCTGAGGAAGAGAGTTCCAAAGACTCACGACCCTCTGTCAGAAAAAATTTCTCCTCATCTCTGTCTTAAATGGGCGACCCCTTATTTTTAAACAGTGACCCCTAGTTCTAGATTCTCCCACAAGAGGAAACATCCTCTCCACATCCACCCTGTCCAGACCCCTCAGGATCTTATATGTTTCAACCAAGTCACCTCTTACTCTGCTAAACTCCAGCGGATACAAGCCTAGCCTGTCCAACCTTTCCTCATAAGGCAACCCGCCCATTCCAGGTATTAGTCTAGTAAACCTTCTCTGAACTGCTTCCAACGCATTTACATCCTTCTTAAATAAGGAGACCAATACTGTGCACAGTGACATGAATCTGTCATTCATGAAAGAAAGACTTATGAAATAATACTGGGTGGCCTGCTGGTGACGCTGTCCAGGGAGAGTATAAATACTCGGGCACGAGCCCAGCTTGCGCGGGACATTCTTAACAGGAACTAGTGAAGGACACAACTAGATCTCCATGTTGAAAAACAGTTGATTAAAGCTTTGTTTAACGCTTAGACCAAGTGCCTAGTAGTTTTCTTACGTCACAGAGTACTCCAGATGTGGTCTCACCAATGCCCTGTATAACTGCCCT
The DNA here is from genome assembly GCA_030390025.1 of Squalus acanthias. Classification (NCBI taxonomy): domain Eukaryota; kingdom Metazoa; phylum Chordata; class Chondrichthyes; order Squaliformes; family Squalidae; genus Squalus; species Squalus acanthias. The sequence continues at coordinate 49,906 of JASTWF010001042.1, read as the reverse complement.
TGTCAGCCCGCAGCTCCAACAATTTGCTCAGTACCACTTCCCTGGTGACTGTAATTTTCTTGAGCTCCTCCCTCCCTTCCATTTCCTGATTTACAGCTATTTCTGGGATGTTACTTGTATCCTCTATAGTGAAGGAATCACTGTAATACAGAGTAATGATATTGGGTCAAAAAATCATGATAATGAAACAGTTTGGGTGGAGATAAGGAATAATAAGGGGAAAAAAACACTAGTGGGCGTAGTCTATAGGCCTCCGAACAGTTGCAACTCTGTTGGACGGAGTATCAATCAGGAAATAGTTGAGGCATGTAATAAGGGAACATCTATAATTATGGGGGATTTTAACTATCATATTAATTGGACAAATCAAATGGGGCAGGGCTGCCTTGAGGATGAGTTCATTGAGTGTATTAGGGATGGGTTTCTTGAGCAGTATGTAACTGAACCGACCAGGGGGCAAGCAACCTTAGATCTGGTCCTGTGTAACGAGACAGGATTAATTAAAAATGTCCTAGTAAAGGATCCCCTTGGAATGAGTGACCATAACATGGTTGAATTCCATATTCAATTAGAGGGTGAGAAGGTTGGATCTCAAACAAGCGTGCTAAGCTTGAATAAAGGAGACTATGAAGGTATGCGAGCGGAATTGAGTAGAGTGGATTGGGAAAATAGATTAAAGGGTAAGACGACACATGATCAGTGGTGTACATTCAAGGAGTTATTTTACAACTTCCAAAAAAATATATTCCACTGAAAAGAAAAGGGTGTAAAAGAAAGGACAGTCATCCGTGGCTAAGTAAAGAAATTAAGGATAGTATTCGACTAAAAACAAGGGCATATAAGGTAGCGAAATCTAGTGGGATAACAGAGGATTGGGAAAACTTTAAAAGGCAGCAAAAAATAACAAAAAGATTGATTAAGAAATGGAAGATAGATTATGAAAGTAAATTAGCAAAAAATATAAAAACAGATAGTAAGAGTTTTTATAGTTATATAAAAAGAAAAAGGGTGGCTAAAGTAAACGTTGGTCCCTTAGAGGATGAGACCGGCAAATTAATGGTGGGAAATATGGAGATGGCAAAAACACTGAATGAATATTTTGTATCAGTCTTTACAGTAGAGGACACTAAGAATATCCCAACACTGGACAAACAGGGGGCTATAGGGGGAGAGGAGCTAAACACGATCAAAATCACTAAGGAAGTGGTACTCGGTAAAATAATGGGACTCAAGGCAGATAAATCACCTGGACATGATGGCTTACATCCTAGAGTCTTGAAGGAAGTGGCGGTAGGGATTGTAGATGCATTGGTAATAATTTTTCAAAACTCCCTGGATTCCGCTAAGGTCCCGGCAGACTGGAAAACTGCTAATGTAACACCCTTATTTAAAAAGGGCAGTAGACAGAAGGCTGGTAACTATAGACCGGTTAGCCTAACATCTGTGGTAGGTAAAATTTTGGAGTCCATTATTAAGGAAACAGTAACAGGACATTTGGATAATCATAATTTAATAGGACAAAGTCAGCATGGTTTTACGAAGGGGAAGTCATGTTTGACAAATTTGCTGGAGTTCTTTGAGGAAGTAACATATAGAGTGGATAAAGGGGAACCAGTGGACGTAGTGTATTTAGACTTCCAAAAGGCATTTGACAAGGTGCCACACAAAAGATTATTGCTTAAGGTAAAAAATCACGGGATTGGGGGTAATATTCTGGCATGGATAGAGGATTGGCTATCTAACAGAAAGCAAAGAGTTGGGATAAATGGTTCATTCTCAGACTGGCAATCAGTAACTAGTGGTGTTCCACAGGGGTCAGTGCTGGGTCCCCAACTCTTTACAATCTATATTAACGATTTGGAGGAAGGGACCAAGTGTAACATATCAAAATTTGCAGATGAGACTAAGATGGGAGGGAAAGTAGTGAGTGAGGAGGACATAAAAAACCTGCAAGGGGACATAGACAGGCTAAGTAAGTGGGCAGAGATTTGGCAGATGGAATACAACACTGGAAAGTGTGAGGTGATGCACTTTGGCAGGAAAAATCCTAGAGCAATTTATTATCTTAATGGCAAGAAACTGGAGAGTACTGAAGTGCAAAGGGATCTGGGGGTCCTGGTGCACGAAACTCAAAAGGTTAGTATGCAGGTGCAGCAAGTGATTAAGAAGGCAAATGGAATGTTGGCTTTCATTGCTAGGGGGATAGAATATAAAAATAGGGAGGTATTGCTTCAGTTGTACAAGGTATTGGTGAGACCGCACCTGGAATACTGCATACAATTTTGGTGTCCTTACTTAAGGAAAGACATCCTTGCTCTCGAGGCAGTGCAAAAAAGGTTCACTCGGTTAATCCTGTGGATGAGGGGGTGGTCATATGAGGAGAGGTTGGATAGATTGGGACTCTACTCATTGGAGTTCAGAAGAATGAGAGGCGATCTTATTGAAACATATAAGATTGTGAAGGGGTTGGATCGGGTGGATGCGGGGAGGATGCTCCCGATGACGGGTGAGACTAGAACTAGGGGACATAGTCTTAGAATAAGAGGCTGCTCTTTCAAAACTGAGATGAGGAGGAACTACTTCACTCAGAGGGTGGTAGGTCCATGGAATATGCTGCCACAAAAAGCTGTAGAAGCTACATCATTAAATAAATTTACAACAGAAATAGACAGTTTCCTAGAAGTAAAGGGCATTAAGGGTTACGGGGAGCGGGCAGGAATTTGGACATGAGTCTAGGTTCGGATCGGTCATGGCCCTGTGGGTAGTGGAGCGGGCCCAGGGACCGTGTAGCCTGATTCTGCTCCTATTTCGTGTGTGCAATTCTGTTAGATGCAGGAGATGGTTCTGTGATAGTAGATAGTAGATTGGCGGTTAGGATCAGATCAGCCATGATCTTATTGAATGGCGGAGCAGGCTCGAGGGGCCGATTGGCCTACTCCTGCTCCTATTTCTTATGTTCTTATGTTCTTATGACCGATGCAAAATACCTGTTCACTTCAACTGTTCACTTATTTTCCATTATTAATTCCCCAGACTTACTTTTTATAGGACCAACGCTCACTTTGTTAACTTTTTTCTTTTTTAAATATCTATGGAAACTCTTACTGTCTGTTTTTATATTTCTAGCACCATCTGTGCTAAAATCTCTTTAGATAGCTCTCTCTTATTCTCTTTTTAGGGGTGGGCCTAGGGTAGATTATCAAAGATACAGTCAACAACCTTTCCAGCGCACAAACAGCAGACGGCGAGTCTGGGCACAAGGTCACCGCCACGGTGCAGAATATTATAACTTCCGCAGGGAACCTGGAACATAAGCAAGTACTAAGACTCTATCCAGTTATTCTAACAGCCAGTCCGAAGAGACTTTTTTTTTTGTCTCAAGTCATTCACGATTTCTTACAGTGGAGCTGAGGTAGGAGATCAGCCATCCAAGATCTCACTGAATGGCGGAGCAGGCTCGAGGGGCCGAATGGCCAACCCCTCCTATTTCTCATGTAAAC
>JASTWF010001042.1:0-46206 GCA_030390025.1 Squalus acanthias | reverse complement strand
CCCCTCCCTCCCCCCTCTCCCTCCTCTCCCCCCCCCTCTCTCCCCTCTCTCCCCACTCTCTCTCTGCCCTCCTCTCTCTCTTCCTTCTCCAGTCCCCTCCCCCTCCTCCCAGAACACCAAGCCTTTCACTACCATCTGTCTAACAGATTCCTTCATAACAAAAGACTTATTCATCGTGGGGCCGGGGCACCACTTAACCATTACAAACCAAGAGGAATAGAGAGTGGATAAGAGACAAAACAAAACCACTCCACAAACACTAGACACATTAACACAGCTAAATATATCAAACAAGAAAGAAAGACTCGCATTTCCCCAGCGCCTTTCACCACCTCAGGACGTCCCAAAGCGCTTTACAGCCAATGAAGTACTTTTGAAGTGTAGGAAACACGGCAGCCAATTTGCGCACAGCAAGCTCCCACAAACAGCAATGTGATAATGACCAGATCATCTGTTTTTAGTGATGTTGGTTGAGGGATAAATATTGGCCAGGACACCGGGGAGAAATACCTCTGCTCTTCTTCAAAATAGTGCCACGGAATCGTTTACATGCACCCGAGGGGCCTCGGTTTAACGTCTCATCTGAAAGATGGCACCTCCGACAGTGCAGCACTCCCTCAGTACTGCCCCTCCGACAGTGCGGCGCTCCCTCAGTACTGCCCCTCCGACAGTGCGGCGCTCCCTCAGTACCGCCCCTCCGACAGTGCGGCGTTCCCTCAGTACTGCCCCTCCGACAGTGCGGCGCTCCCTCAGTACTGCCCCTCCAACAGTGCGGCGCTCCCTCAGTACTGCCCCTCCGACAGTGCGGCGCTCCCTCAGTACTGCACTGGGAGTGTCGGACTGGATTATGAGCTCAAGTCTCTGGAGTGGGATTTGAACCCACAACCTTCTGACCCAGAGGCGACTGTGCTGCCCACTGAGCCAGGACTGACACAGCACTGCAGCATTACTGGATAGCTGTTCAGAGAATGGTGGAGAGGCCAGTGGATGAATTGAGACGGTATTAAATGTAAATGGATAATAATTGAAGATTAAACTCATTACTACATATTTTCAACACTCATCAGCTATCTTAAAAAAAGCCGCGTCTGCTCATCAGTAGATGAAGTAGTTATGAGATCAGGATGTTCATTAATTCAAGTGACTCACACAAATGGACCTGTCATGAACCTAAGAACATAAGAAATAGGAGCAGGAGTCGGCCATACGGCCCCTCGAGCCTGCTCCGCCATTCAATAAGATCATGGCTGATCTTCTACCTCAACTTCACTTTCCCGCCCGACCCCCATATCCCTTGATTCCCCTAGAGTCCAAAAATCTATCGATCTCAGCCTTGAATATACTCAACGACTCAGCAATCACAGCCCTCTGGGGCAGAGAATTCCAAAGATTCACCACCCTCTGAGTGAAGAAATTTCTCCTCATCTCAGTCCTAAATGGCTGACCCCTTATCCTGAGACTGTGACCCCTGGTCCTCGACTCTCCAGCCAGGGGGAAACAGCCTCTCAGCATCTACCCTGTCAATCCCCCTCAGAATCTTGTATGTTTCAATGAGATCACCTCTCATTCTTCTAAACTCCAGAGAGTATAGGCCCATTCTACACAATCTCTCATCATAGGACAGCCCTCTCATCCCAGGAATCAATCTAGTGAACCTTCGTTGCACCGCCTCCAAGGCAAGTATATGCTTCCTTAGATAAGGAGACCAGAACTGTGCGCAGTACTCCAGGTGTGGTCTCACCAAGGCCCTGTACAATTGTAGCAAGACTTCCTTACTCTTATACTCCAACCCCCTTGCAATAAAGGCCAACATGCCATTTGCGTTCCTTATTGCTTGCTGTACCAGCATGCTAGCTTTCTGTGTTTCTTGCACGAGGACACCCAAATCTCTCTAGCTCTACACTCCTCAGCCAGGGGAAACATCCTCTCATCATCTACCCTGTCAAGATCCTTAAGAATTTTATATGTTTCAATGAGATCACCTCTCATTCTTCTAAACTGAAAAATGCCCCCATTTTAAAGGTTAGATCTTTGTGGTTATCCTGACAGGAATCAAACTTGGTGTTGCACAGTGTGTCAGCATGGTAGAGGTAGAGAAGATGTTTCCACTTGTGCATAACTAAGTCTGATATGGTGTATAAAATAAATAGGTTTTCAGATGATAACAAATAATCTTTACTTGATATTGAAAATCACCATTGTATAAAACTAGGGGCCAGAGGAGGTACTAGAAAGGCTGGCTGTACTTGAAGTACTAGGGATTTGAAAGAGGTGGCCATTGGGATAGTGGATGCATTGGTAGTTGTCTTCCAAAATTCTATAGATTCTGGAACGGTTGCTGCAGATTGGAGGATAGCAAATGTAACCCCGCTATTTAAGAAAGGAGGGAGAGAGAAAACGGGGAACTACCGGCCTGTTAGCCTCACATCAGTAGTTGGGAAAATGCTGGAATCTATTATAAAGGATGCAATAACTGGGCACTTAGAAACTAATAGTAAGATTGGGCGGAGTCAACATGGATTTATGAAAAGGAAATCCTGTTTAACAAACCTATTGGAGTTCTTTGAGGATGTAACAAGTGGAGTAGACAAAGGGGAACCGGTAGATGTGGTGTATCTGGATTTTCAGAAGGCCTTCGATAAGGACCCACACAAGAGGTTGGTGAACAAAATTAGGGCACATGGAATTGGGGTAATATACTAGCATGGATTGAGAATTGGTTAACAGACAGAAAACAAAGAGTAGGGATAAACGGGTCTTTTTCAGGATAGCAGGCTGTGACTACTGGGGTACCGCAAGGATTGGTGCTTGGGCCCCAGCTATTCACAATCTATATCAATGATTTGGATGAGGGGACTAAATGTAACATTTCCAAATTTACTGATGATACAAAGCTAGGTGGCAGTGTCAGTTGCGAAGAGGATGTGAAGAGGCTTCAAGGGGATCTCGACAGGCTCAGTGAGTGGGCGAGAACATGGCAGATGGAATATAATGTGGATAAATGTGAAGTTATCCACTTTGGTAGAAAAAACAGAAAGGCAGAGTATTTCCTAAATGGTGAAAGATTGGGGAATGCAGATGCTCAAAGGGACCTGGGTGTCCTTGTACATGAGTCACTGAAAGTGAATGTGCAGGTGCAGCAAGCCATTAGGAAGGCAAATGGTATGCTGGCCTTCATTACAAGAGGATTTGAGTACAGGAGTAAAGAAGTCTTACTCCAATTATATAGGGCCTTGGTGAGACCACACCTGGAGTACTGTGTACAATTTTGGTCTCCTTATCTAAGGAAGGATATACTTGCTATAGAGGGAGTGCAACTAAGGTTCACGAGATTGATTCCTGGGATGGCGGGACTGTCGTATGAGAAGAGATTGAGTAAACTAGGCCTGTATTCTCTTGAATTCAGAAGAATGAGAGGGGATCTCATTGAAGCATACAAAATTATTACAGGGCTTGATAGGGTGGATGTTGGGAGAATGTTTCCCTTGGCTGGGGAGTCTAGAACCAGGGGCCACAGCCTCAGGATAAAGGGTAGGCCATTCAGGACTGAGATGAGAAGAAATTTCTTCACACAGAGGGTGGTGAATCTTTGGAATTCTCTACCCCAGAGGGCTGTGGAGGCTCAGTCATTGGGTATATTCAAAACAGAAGTCGATAGATTTCTGACTAGTAAGGGCATCAAGGGATATGGCGATAGGGCCGGTGAATGGAGTTGAGGCAGAAGATCAGCCATGATCTCATTGAATGGCGGAGCAGGCTCGAAGGGGCGAATGGCCGACTCCTGCTCCTATTTCTTATGTTCTTATGTTCTTAAAGTAGATAAGTCCCCAGGACCGGATGGGATGCATCCTAGGATGCTGAGGGAAGTAAAGGTGGAAATTGCGGAGGTACTGGCCATAAGCTTCTAATCCTCCTTCGATATGGGGGTGGTGCCAGAGGACTGGAGAATTACAAATGTTACAACCTTGTTCAAAAAAGGGTGTAAGGATAAACCCAGCAACTACAGGCCAGTCGGCTTAACCTCGGTGGTGAGGAAGCTTTTAGAAATGATAATCCGGGACAAAATTAACAGTCGCTTGGACAAGTGTGGATTAATTAAGGAAAGCCAGCACGGATTTGTTAAAGGCAAATTGTGTTTAACTAACATGATTGAGTTTTTTGATGAGGTAACAGAGAGGGTTGATGAGGGTAATGCAGTTGATGTGGTGCACATGGATTTCCAAAAGGCATTTGATAAAGTGCCACATAATAGGTTTGCCAGCAAAGTTGAAGCCCGTGGAATAAAAGGGACAGTGGCAGCATGGATACGAAATTGGCTAAATGACAGGAAACAGAGAGTAGTGGTGAACGGTTATTTTTCGGACTGGAGGAAGGTATGCAGTGGTGTTCCCCAGGGGTCGGTACTAGGACCACTGCTTTTCTTGATATATATTGTGGTTCACATTGGTACCAATGACATGGGTAGAAAGAGGGATGAGGACCTGCAACAAGAATTTAGGGAGCTAGGTAGCAGATTAAAAAACAGGACCTGAAAGGTTGTAATCTCTGGATTACTCCCTGGTGCCATGTGCTAGTGAGTATAGGAATAGGAGGATAGAGCAGATGAATGCGTGGCTAAAGAGTTGGTGCAGGAGGGAGGGCTTTAGTTTCCTGGATCACTGGGTCTGCTTCTGGGGAAGGTGGGACCTGTACAAGTCGGACGGGTTGCACCTGAACCGGAATGGGACCAATATCCTTGCGGGAGGTTTGCTAGTACTGTTGGGGAGGGTTTAAACTAACTTGGCAGGGGGATGGGATACGGAGTGGAGCTATAGTAGGAGGTGATGCACAGCCAAATATAGAGGAAAAAACAAGTCAGCCTGGAAGGCAGAGCAAATATGTAACGGCACAAGGGAGTATGGCAAGGCTGGATGGCATTTATTTTAATGCAAGGAGTCTTGTGAGTAAGGCAGATTAATTGAAGGTGTTGATGAACACATGGGAGTATGATATTGTTGCTATCACAGAGACATGGTTGAGGGAGGGGCAGGACTGGCAGCTCAATATTCCGGGGTATAGAATCTTCAGGCGAGACAGAGGGGGTTGTAAAAGAGGAGGGGGTGTCGCAATATTAATCAGGAGTCAATTACTGCTGTAAGGAGGGATGATATCTTCGCAGGTTCCTCTAATGAGGCCATATGGGTAGAACTTAAAAACAAAAAGGGGGCAAGCACTTTGCTGGGAGTGTACTATAGGCCCCCAAACAGTCAGGGGGAGATAGAGCAACAGATATGTAGGCAAATCTCAGAGAAGTGTAGAAATAATAGGGTAATAATAGTAGGGGATTTCAACTTCCCCAATATTAACTGGGATAGTCAGAGTGTGAAAGGCTTAGAGGGTGTGGAATTCTTAAAGTGCATCCAGAAGAGCTTTTTGAGCCAGCATGTAGAAAGTCCTACAAGAGAGGGGGCGGTACTGGACCTAATGCTAGGGAATGTAGCCAGACAAGTGGTAGATGTGTCAGTAGGAGAGCATTTTGGTGACAGTGACCATAATTCGGTGAGATTTAAGGTAGTCATGGAAAAGGACAAAGATGGACGGAAATAAAGGTTCTAAATTGGGGGAAGGTCGATTTTAATATGATAAGGCAGGATCTGGCCAAAGTGGACTGGGAGCAGCTACTTGTAGGAAAATCCACATCAGAGCAATGGGAGTCTTTCAGAAAGGAAATAGAGCGAGTAGAACGCCAACATGTTCCCGTAAAGGTCAAGGGTGGGACCAACAAGCCCAGGGAACCCTGGATGTCAAGGGATATACAAGAATGAATTAGGAAAAAAAGGGAGGCTTTTGGCAGACAAAAAGGACTAAAAACAGTGGAAGCCCTAGAGGAGTATAGAAAGTGCAGGAGGGTACTTAAAAAATAAATTAGGAGAGCGAAGAGGGGGCATGAAAAAACACTGGTGGGCAAAATAAAGGAAAATCCCAAGGTGTTTTATAAGTATATTAACGGCAAGAGGATAACCAGGGAAAGAGTAGGGCCCATTAGGGACCAAAGTGGCAATCTGTGTGTAGAGCCGGAAGATGTAGGTGAGGTTTTAAATGAATATTTTGCATCTGTGTTCATTATGGAGAAGGACGATGTCGGCATAGAAATCAGGCAGGGGGATTGTGATATACTTGAACAAGTTAGTATTAAGAGGGAGGAGGTACTAGCAGTTTTAGCGGGCTTAAAAGTGGATAAATCCCCAGGCCCTGACGAGATGTATCCCAGGCTGCTGTGTGAGGCAAGGGAGGAGATTGCAGGGGCTCTGACACAAATTTTCAGAACCTCTCTGGCCACAGGGGATGCGCCAGAGGACTGGAGAACAGCTAACGTAGTACCATTGTTCCAAAAGGGTAGTAGGGATAAACCAGGGAATTACAGGCCAGTGAGCCTAACATCAGTGGTAGGGAAATTATTGGAAAAAATTCTGAGGGACAGAATTAGTCTCCACTTGGAGAGGCAGAGATTAATCAGGGATAGTCAGCATGGCTTTGTCAGGGGGAGATCATGTCTGACCAATTTGATTGAATTTTTCGAGAGCGTGACTAGGTGTGCGGATGAGGGTAGTGCAGTTGATGTAGTCTACATGGACTTCAGTAAGGCTTTTGACAAAGTCCCACATGGGAGACTGGTCAAGAAGGTAAGAACCCATGGGATCCAGGGCAATTTGGCACGTTGGATCCAAAATTGGCTCAGTGGCAGGAGGCAGAGGGTGATGGTCGAAGGTTGTTTTTGTGACTGGAAGCCTGTGTCCAGTGGTGTACCACAGGGATCGGTACTGGGTCCTTTGCTGTTTGCAGTGTACATTAATGATTTGGATATGAATGTAGGAGGTATGATCAGTAAGTTCACAGATGACACGAAAATTGGTGGAGTGGTAAATAGCGAGGAGGGAAGCCTCAGGCTACAGGACGATATGGACGGGATGGTTAGATGGGCAGAGCAGTGGCAAATGGAATTTAACGCTGAAAAGTGTGAGGTGATGCATTTTGGGAGGACTAACAAGTCAAGGGAATACACAATGAATGGTAGGATCCTAGGAAGGACAGAGGATCAGAGGGACCTTGGTGTGCATGTACATAGATCCCTGAAGGCAGCAGGACAGGTAGATAAGGTGGTTAAAAAGGCACATGGGATACTTGCCTTCATTAGCCGAGGCATAGACTATAAGAGCAGGGAGGTTATGATGGAGCTGTACAAAACGCTAGTTAGGCCACAGCTGGAATACAGTGTGCAGTTCTGGTCACCACACTATAAGAGGGATGTGATTGCATTGGAGAGGGTGCAGAGAAGATTCACCAGGATGTTACCTGGAGCGCTTCAGCTATGAAGAGAGACTGGACAGGCTGGGGTTGCTTCCCTTAGAGCAGAGAAGGCTGAGGGGGGACCTGATTCAGGCGTACAAAATTATGAGGGGCATAGATAGGGTAGATAGAAAGGAACTTTTCCCCTTAGTACAGGGGTCAATAACCAAGGGGCATAGTTTCAAGGTAAGGGGCAGGAGGTTTAGAGGGGATTTGAGGAAAAACATTTTCACCCAGAGGGTGGTTGGAATCTGGAACTCACTGCCTGAAAGGAACCCTCACAACATTCAAGAAGCATTTAGATGAGCACTTGAAACGCCATAGCATACAAGGCTACGGACCAAGTGCTGGAAAATGGGATTAGAATAGACAGGGCTTGATGGCCGGCGCAGACACGATGGGCCGAAGGTTCTCTTTCTGTGCTGTATAGGGGGAAAAATTCAGTATCGCCCCGTTTGAGGCGCAATTATCGGCCGTGCGCAAAGATTAGCGCCTGGCGCTAATTATTGGCTCCGACTGCAAACTTGACTTTTATCGCCCCTGGAGGTGATTGCAGCGCTAAATCAGGCGGTACACCTCTGTCTTAAGGCGCAAAGGCCGAGGAGCGAGGCGCTAACTCAGAGCGCTGGCGAAGCACATGTGATGTCAGTCAGCAATGGAACACAGACACATTGGCGCGGGCCAGTTATAAAGGGGAGGGTTGATCTTGCTTTCCATCCACATCCTGCTCATTGCAGCCTTGAATCTCGGCCTGGAGAGACCTGTACATCAAATCTGCTGGAAAGAACAATGGAGAAACCCAGGGAAAAAGCTCAGAGTGCAACCCCCACAGCCTCTTCTAAATCGATACAAGGAAGGGCAAATCAAAATGAACCTGCAAAGTGCTGGTCAGTACCCAAAACTCTTCACACAGCGTTGAATCTCTCCAGAAGTCCTCTCTCTCTCTCTCTCAGAATGCGTGGTTCAAAAATGTCACCAACAAAAAAAGGCAGGAAGCGGTCGCCTTTAAATAGCGCTCCCCCAGTCCCTTCCTGACTGCAAAACGCTCCCCTCAGCCTGTCGTTGCTAGCGGCAGGTGGTAAGGCAGGGGGCGCCACTCAATATCCGCTCCGGGGCGCTACCGGGGCGTTGCGCACTCGACTGACGTCATGATCTGGCGGTAGTGTTTAGCGCCGCCGCAAAATGTCTAGTTAATTTCGCGAGCGGCGCAAACATCGCCGCGCCCGGGCGCTAGTTGCTTTGCGCCCCATTAGCGCCCTCTTAAGGCGCTAACAGGAGGCGCAACCAACTGAATTTTTCCCCCTATGACTCTATGGGCTGGATTTTGATACTGGGGCGGGTTGGGGTCGTGTCATCCGCATTTCGTGTTATCCGCCCGCCTGCAATTGGATGTGGGAGATTGATGCAATTTTCACTTAATTGGGCAATTGAGTTCCAGCATGTGGGAACCCATGAACCAATTAGTGGTTTCAGTCTGAAAGTCGCCTCTGATGATGTCATCATTGCAGGTCAGAGACTGCCTGGTCTCAGAGATTGCCTGGCCTGGATGCAAAATGAGCAGCATCTCAGAGAGAGAGAGAGGCAGAGAGACAGAGAGAGAGAGAATTTTTTTTGCAACCAAGTCCTCCCAGGCAGTCTCTGAAGACATTCAATGCAGCAGCATCAGAGGTGACTTTCAGACCTAATACTACTACTACCTTCAGCACATCTCTGTTGTAATAGTGGGCCTGCAGCTGAGAGTCAGCTATCCACTTACCTGGCGTGTTTCACATCAGGCGTGCTTCACGTGGGAAAAGGGTTAAACTAGCTAAAACGTTTCAAAATGGCATTACAGAGCCAATTTAGGGCTTGTTAAGGGCTTTAATGGCCTCTCCCGCATATTGGAGGCGGGAACCCCGCGACCGATTTTGTCAAAATTGCGTGGAGACGGGTTGGAGGCGGGATGGGGTCGGGACCCCCGAATCTGCAACTTTAACCCCCCACACGCCTCCAAACCCGACTCCACGGGTCATTGAAAATCCAGCCCTATGACTCTATCTATATTAATGATTGAAACTTGGGTGTACAGGGCACAATTTTAAAATTTACAGATGACACAAAACTTGGAAGTATAGTGAACAGTGAGGAGGATAGTGATAGACTTCAAGAGGACACAGACAGGCTGGTGGAATGGGCGGACACTTGGCAGATGATATTTAACGCGGAAAAGTGCGAAGTGATACATTTTGGTAGGAAGAACGAGGAGAGGCAATATAAACTAAAGGGTACAATTCTAAAGTGGGTGCATGAACAGAGAGACACAAAATGTTGAAGGTGGCAGGGCAGGTTTAGAAAGTGGTTTAAAAAAGTATACGGGATCCTGGGCTTCATAAATAGAGGCATGGAGTACAAAAGCAAGGAAGTTATGATGAACCTTTATAAAACACTGGTTCGACCTCAACTGGAGTATTGTGTCCAATTCTGGGCACCGCACTTTAGGAAGGATGTGACGGCCTTAGAGAAGATGCAGAAAAGATTTACAAGAATGGTTCCAGGGATGAGGGACTTCAGTTACGTGGATAGACTGGAGAAGCTGGGGTTGTTCTCCTTAGAGCAGAGAAGATTGAGAGGAGATTTGATAGAGGTGTTCAAAATCATGAGGGGTCTGGACAGAGTAGATAGAGAGAAACTGTTCCCATTGGCGGAAGGGTCGAAAACCAGAGGACACAGATTTAAGGTGATTGGCAGAAGAACCAAAGGCGACATGAGGAAAATCTTTTTTACGCAGCGAGTGGTTAGGATCTGGAATACACTGCCTGAAAGGGTGGTGGAGGTAGACTCAATCACGGCTTTCAAAAGGGAGTTGGATAAGAACCTGAAGGAAAAATTTTTTGCAGGGCTACGGGGAAAGGGCGGGGGAGTGGGACTAGCTGAAGTGCTCTTGCAGAGAGCCTGCACGGGCTCGACGGGCCGAATGGCCTCTTTCTGTGCTGTAACCAGTCTATGATTCGATCATCCTAGAATGGGGACTGACTTACGTGTGCATGCCCGAACTAATTACCCCCACCCTCTAGCCTTGCCTCAGCTCGAGGCTATGCTGTTTGTGGGAGCTTGCTGTGCGCAAATTGGCTGCCGCGTTTCCTACACTACAACAGTGACTACACATCAAAAAGTACTTCATTGGCTGTAAAGTTCTTTGGGATGTCCTGAGGCAGTGGAAGGCGCCGTAGAAAAGCACGCTTTTCCTTCCAATGCGCCGTAAGCGATCTTCAGATTCGTTCATTCGACATTCTCAGCAGGCGAGCTGAACACGGTGACCGTGTCTGCACAATCACACCATCCGTCCTCGGCATCTCAGCTTTTTTTCTGACGAGCGTCAGCATCGGGGAGCTGGTCTTGCATTAGTTGGGGACGGGCCGAGTAGCGTCCCTTATCCATACTTACCTTTGTGATCATCGCATACATGCCCGACGCCGCCAATTGGAGCGCAATGATTGATAGCTGTGTACAAACCGCAATCCTATTCGTGCTCTCTACCCCCCCGCCCCGATCCCTTTTAAACGGAAAAGGAAGAATGCGCTTCGAGTGAAGGAAGAGGTTTCACAGAAACAGAGAAATATAGGAGCAGGAGTCGGCCATTCGGCCCTTCGAGCCTGCTCCGCCATTCAATATGATCATGGCTGATCCTCTATCTCAATTCCATATTCCCGCTCTCTCCCCATACCCCTTGATGCCTTTTGTGTCTAGAAATCTATTGATCTCCTTCTTCAATATATTCAGTGACTTGGCCTCCACAGCCTTCTGTGGTAGAGAATTCCACAGGTTCACCACCCCTGAGTGAAGACATTTCTCCTCATCTCAGTCCTAAATGTCCTGCCCCCGTATCCTGAGACTGTGACCCCTGGTTCTAGACCCCCCAGCCAGGGGAAACATCCTCCCTGCATCCAGTCTGTCTAGCCCTGTCAGAATTTTATACGTTTCAATGAGAATTTTATACGTTTCTTGTGCGAGATTGTGCAATAGATTGGGGAAAGGGGAAGTGCAACGAGATCTGGGAGTCCTTCTGCACCAGTCGCTGAAGGTAAGCATGCAGGTGCAGCAGGCGGTTAAGAAGGCAAATGGTAAGTTGGCCTTCATAGCGAGAGGATTCGAGTACAGGAGCAAGGATGTCTTGCTGCAGTTGTACAGCGCCTTGGTGAGACCACACCTTGAGTATTGTGTGCAGTTTTGGTCGCCTTATCTGAGGAAGGATGTTCTTGCCATGGAGGGAGTGCAGCGAAGATTCACCAGACTGATACCTGGGATGGCAAGAATGACGTATGAAGAGAGATTGGGTCGATTAGGCTTATATTCGCTAGAGTTTCGAAGAATGCGAGGGGATCTCATTGAAACTTATAAAATTCTAACAGGACTAGACAGACTAGATGCAGGAAGGGTGTTCCCGATGGCAGGTGAGTCCAGAACAAGAGTTCACAGTCTAAAGATAAGGGGTAAGCCATTTAGGACAGAGATGAGGAGGAATTTCTTCACCCAGAGAGTGGTGAACCTGTGGAATTCTCTACCACAGAAGGCAGTTGAGGCCAATTCATTAAATATATTCAAGAAGGAGTTAGATATATTTCTTAAAGCTAAAGGGATCAAGGGATATGGGGAGAAAGCAGGGACAGGGTACTGAATTTGGATGATCAGCCATGATCTCATGGAATGGCGGAGCAGGCTCGAGGGGCCGAATGGCCTACTCCTGCTCCTATCTTCTATGTTTCTAAGCTTAGATCAAGGAGCTGTTGGAGGTACGTTAATGGAGCACCCAATACGAATTAATGTTCTCGCAAGCCTTTAGGGCTATGGCTTAGAGAATCAACTCGACATTTGGTTAATTGAATAAAGGTCAGTCGGACTTAACCTTTGTGATTAACTGTGTTGATTGGTATGGTATTAACATTGTCGTCGGAATTAATTCTTTTTCTTTCATTCTAAATGAGGTTGTTCTCGTTCAACCTCTTAAAAATATCCAAATCTTTACAACCAAAAATTCTCTTTAGCTTTCTGAACGAGAATACATCCAAAAATACATCTAAACAAGGGCAAACGATGCATAATAGGGCTCATTTTACAGACAGCGTCCCTGGCCTTGCTGTATTGGAGTGGAGGTTGGAAATGGCATGTGTCAGCTGTGGCTCAGTGGATAGCACGCTTGCTTCCGAGTCAGAAGATTGTGGGTTCCCCGACACTCCGTGTGTTCACTGACCTACATCGGCTCCCCGAAATTCCCCAGCTCTTCTTTGAAATAGTGCCCCTGCGATCTTTTACCTGAGAGGGCAGACGGGGCCTCGGTTTAACGTCTCATCTGAAGATGGCACCTCCCACAGTGCAGCGCTCTCTCAGTACTGCCCCTCCCACAGTGCGGCGCTCCCTCAAGTACTGCCCCTCCCACAGTGCGGCGCTCCCTCAGTACTGCCCCCCCGACAGTGCGGCGCTCCCTCAGTACTGCCCCTCCGACAGTGCAGCGCTCTCTCAGTACTGCCCCTCCCACAGTGCGGCGCTCCCTCAGTACTGCCCCCCCGACAGTGCGGCGCTCCCTCAGTACTGCCCCTCCGACAGTGCAGCGCTCCCTCAGTACTGCCCCCCCGACAGTGCGGCGCTCCCTCAGTACCGCCCCTTCGACAGTGCGACGCTCCCTCAGTACCGCCCCTCCGACAGTGCGGCGCTCCCTCAGTACCGCCCCTTCGACAGTGCGACGCTCCCTCAGTACTGCCCCTCCGACAGTGCGACGCTCCCTCAGTACCGCCCCTCTGACAGTGCGCGCTCCCTCAGTACTGCCCCTCCGACAGTGCGACGCTCCCTCAGTACTGCCCCTTCGACAGTGCGACGCTCCCTCAGTACTGCCCCTCCGACAGTGCGGATCTCCCTCAGTACTGCCCCTCCGACAGTGCGGCGCTCCCTCAGTACTGCCCCTCCGACAGTGCGGAGCTCCCTCAGTACTGCCCCTCCGACAGTGCGGCGCTCCCTCAGTACTGCCCCTCCGACAGTGCGGAGCTCCCTCAGTACTGCCCCTCCGACAGTGCGGCGCTCCCTCAGTACTGCCCCTTCGACAGTGCGGCGCTCCCTCAGTACTGCCCCTTCGACAGTGCGGCGCTCCCTCAGTACTGCCCCTCCGACGGTGCGGCGCTCCCTCAGTACTGCCCCTTCGACAGTGCGGCGCTCCCTCAGTACTGCCCCTCCGACAGTGCGGCGCTCCCTCAGTACCGCCCCTTCGACAGTGCGGCGCTCCCTCAGTACTGCCCCTTCGACAGTGCGGCGCTCCCTCAGTACTGCCCCTGCGACAGTGCGGCGCTCCCTCAGTACTGCCCCTCCGACGGTGCGGCGCTCCCTCAGTACTGCCCCTTCGACAGTGCGGCGCTCCCTCAGTACTGCCCCTTCGACAGTGCGGCGCTCCCTCAGTACTGACCCTTCGACAGTGCGGCGCTCCCTCAGTACTGCCCCTTCGACAGTGCGGCGCTCCCTCAGTACTGACCCTTCGACAGTGCGGCGCTCCCTCAGTACTGACCCTCCGACAGTGCGGCGCTCCCTCAGTACTGACCCTTCGACAGTGCGGCCCTCCCTCAGTACTACACTGGGAGTTAGCCTGGATTTTTGTGCCCAAGTCCCTGGAGTGGGGCTTGAACCCACAACATTCTGACTCAGAAACGAGAGAGAGAGAGTGTGACCCACTGAACCACAGCTGACACTAACTCCTTGCTCTGCTTGGCAACTGTTTTTTGCCTCTAGAACATTTTGGGTCATTTCACTATGTTAAACAACAACAACTTGCATTTATACAGCGCCTTTAACGTAGTAAAACGGCCCAAGGCGCTTCACAGGAGCGATTATCAAACAAAATTTGACACCGAGCCCCATAAGGAGATATTAGGACAGGTGATTAAAAGCTTGGTCGAAGAGGTCGGTTTTAAGGAGCGTCTTAAAGGAGGAGAGAGGCGGAGAGGTTTAGGGAGGGAATTCCAGAGCTCAGGGCCCAGGGAGCTGAAGGCACGGCCGCCAATGGTGGAGCGATTAAAATCGGGGATGTTCAAGAGGCCAGAATTGGAGGAGCGCAGATATCTCGGAGGGTCGTAGGGCTGGAGGAGGTTACAGGAGATATATTAATGCATGATGTTGGCTGAATTTAACCTGAGCTTCCGACCACATATCAGCGGCATAACAAAGACCGCCTACTTCCACCTCCGTAACATCGCCCGTCTCCGCCCTTGCCTCAGCTCATCCGCTGCTGAAACCCTCATCCGTGCCTTTGTTACCTCGAGACTTGACTATTCCAACACACTCCTGGCTGGCCTCCCACATTCCACCCTACGTAAACCTGAGGTCATCCAAACCTCGGCTGCCCCGTGTCCTAACTCGCACCGAGTCCCGTTCGCCCATCACCCACTGTGCTCGCTGACCTACATTGGCTCCCGGTTAAGCAGCGCCTCGATTTCAAAATTCTCATCCTAGTTTTCAAATCCCTCCATGGTCCTCGCCCCTCCCTATCTCTGTAACCTCCTCCAGCCCACAAACCCACCGAGATATCTGGTCTCCTCTAACTCTGCCCTCTTGAGGATCCCTGATTATAATCGCTCCACCATTGGCGGCCGTGCCTTCTGTTGCCTGGGCCCTAAGCTCTGGAATTCCCTCCCTAAACCTCTCCACCTCTCTACCTCTCTCTCCTCCTTTAAGACGCTCCTTAAAACCGACCTCTTTGACCCAGCTTTTGGTCACCTGCCCTAATTTATCCTTATGTGGATAGGTGTCAAATTTTGTTTTAAAATACTCCCGTGCAGCGCCTTGGACATGTTTTAGTATGTTAAAGGCGCTATATAAATACAGTTCTGACGAAGGGGCTTCGACCTGAAACGTTAACTCTGTTTCTCTCTCCACGGATGTTGCCTGGCCTGCTGAGTTTTTCCAGCGCTTTCTGTTGTTATTTCTATATAAATACAAGTTGTTGCTGACTGTTGGAGGCTCGACACAACACTCTCCGTGCCTCAGGTGTCGGAAGGGGGGAGATTAGCCAATTCCTCGTTCCCGATAGCTGTGAAGTGACCACTGCCGGTAGTGTACTCACAGGTGCACTAGGTTGAGGACGGGATGAGCAGTTGACCCTGCGAGTAACCATCCAGCCCTCAGGCACAACCCCCCTGAAGTTCGAGCCATCAGCAGCTGCCCTGGAGCTCCCCACGGAAGAATCAATTATTTTCTCGTAGCTCTGCCCCCCCCGCCCTCCGCTCCCCCCCCCACCACCGCTGTCTCACTGCCAAGTGTACATCGGTCATGTGCCTCCCCTCCACCTGTTCCTTTTCCTCTCCGAATGCTGCGGGACAGATGCCCTCTTAATCCCACCACGCATTTGAGAATCCCGGGGATTAACCCGGCTTTCAGTGCAGCCTGTCGCTGTTCCACAAGGACAGGTCACACTGCCTCGCCAAGCGCTTGTAAGGACGTACACACATGGATACAGACTGATGTAAGGTTTGAAAGCGGCCGCGCCTTCTGCTGCCTGGGCCCGAAGCTCTGGAATTCCCTCCCTAAACCTCTCCGCCTCTCTCTCTCCTCCTTTAAGACGCTCCTTAAAACTGACCTCTTTGACCAAGCTTTTGGTCACCTGTCCTAATATCTCCTTATGTGGCTCGGGGTCAAATTTTGTCTGATAATCGCTCCTGTGAAACACCTTGGGGCGTTTTACTGCATTAAAGGCGCTATATAAATACAAATAGTTGTTTAACATAGTGAAATACCCCAAAATGTTCAACAAAGGCAAAAAACAGATGCCAAGCAGTTCAAGGAGATAGTGTCATTCGTGGCTCATTGGGTAGCACTCTCTCGCCTTTGAGTCAGAAGGTCGGTGGTTCAAGTCCCACTCCAGAGACTCGAGCACAAAATCTAGGCTGGCACTCCCAGTGCAATACTGAGGGAGCGCCGCACTGTCGGAGGGGCAGTACTGAGGGAGAGCCGCACTATCGGAGGGGCAGTACTGAGGGAGAGCCGCACTATCGGAGGGGCGGTACTGAGGGAGAGCCGCACTGTCGGAGGGGCAGTACTGAGGGAGCGCCGCACTGTCGGAGAGGCAGTACTGAGGGAGCGCTGCACTGTCGGAGGGGCAGTACTGAGGGCGCACCGCACTGTCGGAGGGGCAGTACTGAGGGAGCGCTGCACTGTCGGAGGGGCGGTACTGAGGGAGCGCCGCACTGTCGGAGAGGCAGTACTGAGGGAGCGCCGCACTGTCAGAGGGGCAGTACTGGGGGAGCGCCGCACTGTCGGAGGGGCAGTACTGAGGGAGCGCCGCACTGTCGGAGGGGCGATACTGAGGGAGCGCCGCACTGTCGGAGGGACAGTACAGAGGGAGCGCCGCACTGTCGGAGGGACAGTACTGAGGGAGCGCCGCACTGTCGGAGGGGCAGTACTGAGGGAGCGCCGCACTGTCGGAGGGGCAGTGCTGAGGGAGCGCCGCACTGTGGGAGGGGCAGTGCTGAGGGAGCGCCGCACTGTCGGACGGTCAGTACTGAGGGAGCGCCGCACTGTCGGAGGGGCAGTACTGAGGGAGCGCCGCACTGTCGGACGGTCAGTACTGAGGGAGCGCCGCACTGTCGGAGGGGCAGTTCTGAGGGAGCGCCGCACTGTCGGAGGGGCAGTACTGAGGGAGCGCCGCACTGTCGGAGGGGCAGTACTGAGGGAGCGCCGCACTGTCGGAGGGGCAGTACTGAGGGCGCGCCGCACTGTCGGAGGGGCAGTACTGAGGGAGCGCCGCACTGTCGGAGGGGCAGTACTGAGGGAGCGCCGCACTGTCGGAGGGGCAGTACTGAGGGAGCTCTGCACTGTCGGAGGGGCAGTACTGAGGGAGCTCTGCACTGTCGGAGGGGCAGTACTGAGGGCGCGCCGCACTGTCGGACGGTCAGTACTGAGTATTCAGTATTACCAGTCTTAACGTGCCAGTATTTTGTGCTCCAATGGGACACGAACCCACAACCTCCCGACACCGGGGCAAGAGTGCTGCCCACTGAGCCACCAGGCGCTTCTAATCATTCTTTAATAATGACAGCACACACGCACAATACGGATTAACAACGGGAGAGCTCGGAGAATCATCAGGGCAGGTCAAAATGACAAAATAATACCCTTACCTTGTCAAGATGACAGGTATCCTCCCGAGATACCTCGAGAGATACTGTGCTTTAAATCGAATCTCAACTCAGCGAGCTTCTGACAGAGAGGAGCAACAGAAGACGCTATGGATTAGAAATCTTGAGTTCCAAATCCTTTGAGTCAGAAGAAACCGAACATCGGTTCCACAATTTGTAGCGGGGAGCAGATTCCCTGCTTTGTTAGCTTGTGACAGCGAGCTGACATTAGTTTAATTGGTCTTGCGTTACATAATTTGGCGGAGCAAGGCACGTAAGTAGATCACCTGGATTATATATTGATGTGCGCAGAATGTGGCTTGAATTTCAGGGAAACTTAATCCTCGCTCGAATTGCATTTAAACGTCTTTATCTTCAGTCCTGAAAGAAAAAGATCTTGCATTTCTCCAGCGCCTTTCACCACCTCAGGATTTCCCAAAGCGTTTTACAGCCAATGAAGCACTTTTCGAAGTTCGGTCACTGTTGTATTGTGGGAAACACGGCCACCAATTTGCGCACAGCAAGCTCCCACAAGTAGGACCTTGAGATTTAAGGATTGAGAAACAGAGCAACGACGGGAGATGGTGGATGAATTAGAGTCGAATCAGGTGCAGAAAGAGAAATAAAGAGAGGGAAAGAAAGATTGGAATAAGAGAGAGAGAGAGAGAAAGAGACAGAAAGAAAATAGAAGAAAATCAATTCAAAAATGACCAGATAATCTTTTTTTTGTGATGTTGATTGAGGGATAAATATTGGTCCCAGGACACCGGGGAGAACTCCCCTGCTCTTCTTCAAAATAGTGCCATGGAATCTTTTACGTCCACCTGAGGGGGCAGACGGGACCTCGGTTTAACGTCTTATCCGAAAGACGGCACCTCCAACAGTGCAGCACTCCCTCAGTACTGCCCCTCCGACAGTGCGGCGCTCCCTCAGTACTGCCCCACCGACAGTGCGGCGCTCCCTCAGTACTGCCCCTCCGACAGTGTGGCACTCCCTCAGTACTGCCCCTCCGACAGTGCGGCGCTCCCTCAGTACTGCCCCTCCGACAGTGAGGGGCTCCCTCAGTACTGCCCCTCCGACAGTGCGGGGCTCCCTCAGTACTGCCCCTCCGACAGTGCGGCGCTCCCTCAGTACTGCCCCTCCGACAGTGCGGCGCTCCCTCAGTACTGACCCTCCGACAGTGCGGCTCTCCCTCAGTACTGCCCCTCCGACAGTGCGGCACTCCCTCAGTACTGCCCCTCCGACAGTGCAGCGCTCCCTCAGTACTGCCCCTCCGACAGTGCGGCGCTCCCTCAGTACTGCCGCTCCGACAGTGCGGCGCTCCCTCAGTACTGCCCCTCCGACAGTGCGGCGCTCCCTCAGTACTGCCGCTCCGACAGTGCGGCGCTCCCTCAGCACTGCCCCTCCGACAGTGCGGCGCTCCCTCAGTACTGCCCCTCCGACAGTGTGGCACTCCCTCAGTACTGCCCCTCCGACAGTGCGGCGCTCCCTCAGTACTGCCCCTCCGACAGTGAGGGGCTCCCTCAGTACTGCCCCTCCGACAGTGCGGGGCTCCCTCAGTACTGCCCCTCCGACAGTGCGGCACTCCCTCAGTACTGCCCCTCCGACAGTGCGGCGCTCCCTCAGTACTGCCCCTCCGACAGTGCGGCACTCCCTCAGTACTGCCCCTCCGACAGTGCGGCGCTCCCTCAGTACTGACCCTCCGACAGTGCGGCTCTCCCTCAGTACTGCCCCTCCGACAGTGCGGCACTCCCTCAGTACTGCCCCTCCGACAGTGCAGCGCTCCCTCAGTACTGCCCCTCTGACAGTGCGGCGCTCCCTCAGTACTGCCGCTCCGACAGTGCGGCGCTCCCTCAGCACTGCCCCTCCGACAGTGCGGCGCTCCCTCAGTACTGCCCCTCCGACAGTGCGGCGCTCCCTCAGTACTGCCCCTCCAACATTGCGGCGCTCCCTCAGTACTGCCCCTCCGACAGTGCGGTGCTCCCTCAGTACTGCCCCTCCGACAGTGCGGCGCTCCCTCAGTACTGACCCTCCGAAAGTGCGGCGCTCCCTCAGTACCGCCCCTCCGACAGTGCGGCGCTCCCTCAGTACTGCCCCTCCGACAGTGCGGCGCTCCCTCAGTACTGCCCCTCCGGCAGTGCGGCGCTCCCTCAGTACTGACCCTCCGACAGTGCAGCGCTCCCTCAGTACTGCCCCTCCGACAGTGCAGCGCTCCCTCAGTACTGCCCCTCCGACAGTGCGGCACTCCCTCAGTACTGCCCCTCCGACAGTGCGGCGCTCCCTCAGTACTGCCCCTCCGACAGTGCGGCGCTCCCTCAGTACTGACCCTCCGACAGTGCGGCGCTCCCTCAGTACTGCACTGGAGTGTCAGCCTAGATTTTTGTTCTCGAGTCTCTGGAGTGGGACTCGAACCCACGACCTTCTGACTCAGAGGTGAGAGGGTGCCACCCACTGAACCACGACTGACACCAATACTGCACGAGATCAAATGGGCTGAAGGAGCTTCTTCATTTAAATATGTCTGGCGAAGTGCCTTGGAAGAATTACTGAGTCGATTGATAGAGTCGATTGTTCTGGGTCTGAATTGAAATAAACTGTGATCCTAAACAGAGGAATGATTCAGTGTTAAAGAAGTGCCCTGTGTACAAAATATTCCCCGTTTCTCACATTTACAGAAAAGTACCAGAATGTCTTCTGTCTATTCGGAGAGACCTTGGCTTTAATACCACGGGCCGAATCTTGCTGGAAAATTGTCGGCGTGTTAACGACGCACCCCCTTATTAATACACAAATCGGCCAGCGAGTTCAGGGGATGAAGAGATACGCCGTGAGGCACGAACCTCCAGAAACTTGCCGGGTCGATTGGCGCCGCTCCGCCATTTGCCCCGCACAAACAGCATCTCGCCCTTAGCCTTCCTGTAAAAGCTTCTATCGATATGTGAAGAGAAAAAGATTGGTGACGTCAAGCGTAGGTCCCTTGCAGTCAGAATCAGGGGAATTTATAATGGGGAACAAAGAAATGGCAGACCAATTAAATACATACTTTGGTTCTGTCTTCACAAAGGAGGACACAAATAACCTCCCAGAGATGTCGGGGAACATAGGGTCTGATGAAAGGGAGGAACTGAAAGAAATCAGTATTTGTCGGGAAATGGTGTTAGGGAAATTGACGGGATTGAAGGCCGATAAATCCCCAGGGCCTGATAATCTACATCCTAGGGTACTTAAGGAAGTGGCCCTAGAAATAGTAGATGCATTGCTGGTCATCTTCCAAAATTCTACAGACTCTGAACAGTTCCCATGGATTGGAGGGTAGCTAATGTAACCCCACTATTCAAAAAAGGTGGTAGAGAGAAAACGGGGAATTATAGACCGGTAAGCCTGACATCGGTAGTGGGGAAAATGCTAGAGTCCATTATAAAAGATGTAATAGCAGAGCACTTGGAAAACAGTGACAGGATCGGACAAAGTCAACATGGATTTACAAAAGGTAAATCATGCTTGACTAATCTACTGGATTTTTTCAGGATGTAACTGGTAGAATAGATAAGGAAGAACCAGTGGATGTGGTGTATTTGGACTTTCAGAAGGCTTTCGATAAGGTCCCGCATAAGAGATTAGCGTGCAAAGTTAAAGCACATGGGATTGGTGGTAAGGTACTGACTTGGATAGAGAACTGGTTGGCAGAAAGGAAGCAAAGAGTTGAAATAAATGGGTCTTTTTCCGAGTGGCAGGCAGTGACTAGTGGGGTACCGCAGGGATCGGTGCTAGGACCCCAGTTATTCACAATGGCCCAAAAATTTGTGTTGATACGCGAGAGTACGCACTGTGTACTCTCGCGTATTCTGTCTCCAATTGCCGGTTTTCTGCATGCACTGCGCATGCGCTGAAAACCGGCACTTGGTGAATGGAAAAGTGGGCGGTTCCTAGGTGAACCGCGTGTGCGCTACAGGCTGCGCGCATGCAGTGCACTTAGTGGTTTCAACGCGCAGGTCAGTATGGAAGATTTTACACATAAAAAAAGGAGGAGTAAGACCCACTTTTAACAAGGTAAGTAGTGAATTAAGTATTATTTTGAATTTTTTTTAACATGTATATCTTTGTTAGAGACTTTAAAGACAGGTAAGTTTATTTTTGTAACTTTTTAAAAGATTTTAAATTTTTTCAAAAATTTAATTTTTTATTTAAAATGGTTAATTTATTTAACTATACTTATTTTATTAATGTGATGGTTTTTAAAAAAATTTAATTGAGGTTTAGCTGTTCTTTTGGGGGGCTATAGTATTCATAGCTTTCACAGCACTTATGTGAAAGTTATGAATGGAAGATGGTGTGCTGCCATTGGCTCTAACTGAGTCACGTGATCCCACAGCTCGCACGAATTAACTGCGCCTGTGTGATACGCAAGCCCAGCACAGCAGCTGTCCAGAACATCAAGTTCGTGCGAGCTGGAACTGAAAAAGCCAACGCGCAGTGAGAGATCGCGGGGAAGCCTTACCCTCGCACGAAGGCTTCCTCACGAATTTTTGGGCCATTATATATATATGATCTCGACGAGGGAACTAGATGTAATATCTCCAAGTTTGCAGATGACACAAAGCTGGGTGGGCTTGTGTGCTGTGAGGAGGATGCCGAGAAACTCCAGTATGATTTGGACAGGTTGGGTGATTGGGCAGATGCAGGGCAGATGCAGTATAATGTGGATAAATACGAGGTTATCCACTTTGGTGGCAAAAACAGGAAGGCAGATTATTATCTGAACGGCAATAGATTGGGAAAAGGGGAAGTGCAACGAGACCTGGGTGTCCTTGTGCACCAGTCGCTGAAGGTAAGCATGCAGGTGCAGCAGGCGGTTAAGAAGGCAAATGGTATGTTGGCCTTCATAGCGAGAGGATTCGAGTACAGGAGCAAGGATGTCTTGCTGCAGTTGTACAGCGCCTTGGTGAGACCACATCTTGAGTATTGTGTGCAGTTTTGGTCGCCTTATCTGAGGAAGGATGTTCTTGCCATGGAGAGAGTGCAGCGAAGATTCACCAGACTGATACCTGGGATAGCAGGAATGACGTATGAAGGGAGATTGGGTCGATTGGGCTTGTATTCGCTAGAGTTTAGACGAATGCGAGGGGATCTCATTGAAACTTATAAAATTCTAACAGGAAGAGACAGACTAGATGCAGGAAGGATGTTCCCGATGGTGGGGGAGTCCAGAACCAGGGGTCACATTCTAAGGATAAGGGGTAAGCCATTTAGGACTGAGATGAGGAGGAATTTCTTCACCCAGAGAGTGGTGAACCTGTGGAATTCTCTACCACAGAAGACAGTTGAGTCCAATTCATTAAATATATTCAAGAAGGAGTTGGATATATTTCTTAAGTCTAAGGGGATCAAGGGATATGGGGAGAAAGCAGGGACAGGGTACTGAATTTGGATGATCAGCCATGATCTCATTGAATGGTGGAACAGGCTCGAGGGGCCGAATGGCCTACTCCTGCTCCTATCTTCTATGTTTCTATGTTTCCCCTTATTTTTAAGAGCTTGCTGAATTTGCAACTTAACGGCCCGTTAATCTCGCCACAGAAAGTTAGGGCCGGAACTTAACAATGTAAGTACCTTTTTAACACCGTGATAATTGTTGATGCAATGCCAATCAATCTCTCCAACCTAGAAAGGGAACAATTTAATCTGTTCAATCTCATTCCTGCAGGTAGTGAATTGTTGTCGGAGATTTTAAAGATATCGGGTGAAAAATTGGGTATCGCCCATTTTGGGGCGCTAATATAGGCCGGGCGCAAAGTTTAGCGCCCGGCGCTAATTATCGCCTCCGACTGCAAAATTGGCCTCTATCGCCCCTGGAGGTGATTTGAGCGCTAAATCAGGCGCTACACACCTCTCTCAAGGCACTAACGTCAGGGAGCGAGGCGCTACCTCAGAACGCTACCAAAGCTCAGGCGATGTCAGTTACCATGGAAGCCAGACAGACTGGCGCCGTCCAGTTCTTAAAGGGGAGGGGCCATCTTGCTGGCCAGCCACTCCCTGCTCATTGCAGCCTTGAATCTCGGCCTGGAGAGACCTCAAAAGCAATTGTGTTGGAAGCACTAATGGATAGGCCCAGGGAAAGAGCTCGGCGCTTAGGAACCTCAAAAGTGGTGCTGAGGACCAAACTCCTTAGGACGGCGTTAAAACCAAAAATTTTGCCGACAAGAAAAGGTAGGAAGCGCCCGCCTTTAAAAAGCGCTCCCCCAGCCCCTTCCCAACTTGAAAACGTTCCCCTCTACCTGTCGTTCCTAGCGGCAGGCGCTAAGGCAGGGGGCGCGACTCAGTATCCGGTCCGGGGCGCTATCGGGGCGTTGCACGCTTGACTGACGTCACGATCTGCGGGAGCAGGAGATCGTGGCGGTAGAGTTTAGCGCCGCCGCAAAACAAATGGTCAATTTCGCGAGCGGCACTAAAATCGTCGCGCTCGGGTGCGAAGTTCCTAGCGCCCCGTTAGCGCCCCCCGGAGGCACTAACGGGAGGCGATAAGCAACCGAAATTTTACCCCCCTTATCAAATTTTAAAGTTTTGAATTGACTTTCTTACTTTTCTTTTCTGTCTCTTTGGCTCTCTCTCTCTCCTTGTTTCTCTTTCTGTCCCTGATTTGACTCTAATTCGCCCGATTTCCTTCCCCCGCCGTTCCTCTGTTTCTTTCCCAGTCCTTATATCTCGTTGGGTTAGGGAGATGGAGAGCTGGTCCCGCCGCTCACCGCGGTCCCAGACCGCCTGCGTTGCCCTCGCCTCGGCCGTTTACCAGCCGGCACGCCCGGCAAGCTACGGCGCAATTTTATTCGGAGCTGAAGGGTGAGGGGAAAAAAAAAACATCTCGCGTTTTGACGCCTCTTGCTGATCCGCCATTCCGGCTCTGTTCTCTCCTTCTCGCGGCCTGTAACACTGACTTCGGTTTCAGAGGCAGCGCCTGGCATTGATCCCTGGATTTTCATGGGAGTTGGCACCTGCCTGCTGTCCAGCCTAGACCTGCCCAATCCGGGGACAAGTAAAAAAAGCACTGCTGGCGTATTTTATGACTGTCCAGTGTTGGATGCAGTGTAAGTTCTTGCAGTGGAGGTGTACGACAAACATAAGCAACAGGAGCAGGAGTCGGCCAATCGACCCCTCGAGCCCGCCCCGCCATTCAATAAGATCTTGGCTGATCCAATCTTGGCCTCAACACCACTTTCCCGCTCTCTCCCTATATCCCTTGTAGTTCAAATGTCTGTCAATCTCCGCCTTGAATATATTCGATGACTCCGCCTCCACAGCTCTCTGGGGTAGAGAATTCCAAAGATTCACGACCCTCTGAGAGAAGAAATTCCTCCTCATCTGTTTAAAATGGGTGACCCCCTTATTCTGAGACTATGCCCCCTCGTTCTAGATTTCCCCACCAGGGGAAACATCCTCCCTGCATCCACCCTGTCAATCCCCCTCAGAATCTTGTATGTTTCGATAAGATCACCTCTCATTCTTCTAAACTCCAATGAGTATAGGCCCAACCTGCTCAACCTTTCTTCATAAGACAACCCCTTCATCTCTGGAATTAACCTAGTGAACCTTCTCTGAACTGCCTCCAATGCAAGTATATCCTTCCTTAAATATGGAGACCAAAACTGTACGCAGTACTCCAGGTGCTGTCTCACCAGCGCCCTGTAAAGTTGCATCAAAACTTCCCTGCTTTTATACTCCATCCCCCTTTCAATAAAGGCCAACGTTCCATTAACCTTCCTAATTACTTGCTGTGCCCAGATGCTAACTTTTTGTGTTTCATGTACCAGGACCCCCAGATCCCTCTGTACCGCAGCATTTTGTAGTCTCACTCCATTTAAATAATAATTTGCTTTTTCATTCTTCCTTCAAAGTGGATAACCTCACATTTTCCCACATTATAATCCATCTGCCAAATTTTTGCCCACTCACTTAACCGATCTATATCCCTTTGCAGACTCTTTGTGTCCTCCTCACAACTTCCTTTCCCACCTATCTTTGTATCATCAGCAAATTTGGCTACAGTACACTCGGTTCCTTCATCCAAGCCATTAATATAGATTGTAAATCGTTGAGGCCCCAGCACTGATCCCTGTGGCACCCCACTAGTTACTGATTGCCAACCTGAAAATGACCCATTTATCCCGACTCTCTGTTTTCTGTTAGTTAGCCAATCCTCTATCCATGCTAATATATTACCCCCAACCCCGTGAGCTCTTATCTTGTGCAGTAACCTTTTATGTGGCACCTTATCGAATGCCTTCTGGAAATCCAAATACACTACATCTACTGGTTCCCCTTTATCCACCCTGCTCGTTACATCCTCAAAGAACTCTAGCAAATTTGTCAAACACGATTTCCCTTTCATAAAACCATGTTGACTCTGCTTGATTGTATTATGATTTTCTAAATGTCCTGCTATTACTTCCTTAATAATGGATTCCAGCATTTTCCCAATGAGAGATGTTAGGCTAACTGGCCTATAGTTTCCTGCTTTCTGTCTCCCTCCTTTTTTAAATAGTGCCGTTATATTTGCGGTTTTCCAATCTGCTGGGACCTCTCCAGAATCCAGGGAATTTTGATAGATTACAACCAACGCATCCACTATCTCTGTAACCACTTCTTTTAAAACCCTAGGATGCAGGCCATCAGGTCCAGGGGACTTGTCAGCCTTTAGTCTCATTAGTTTGCCTAGTACTTTTTCTCTAGTGATAGAGATTGTTTTAAGTTCCTCCCTCCCTATAGCTCCTTGATTATCTATTATTATTGGGATGTTTTTAGTGTCTTCTACCATGAAGACCAATCCAAAATAATTGTTTAGTGTCTCTGCCATTTCGCTATTTCCCATTATTAATTCCCCAGTCTCATCCTCTAACGGACCAACGTTTACTTTAGCTACTCTCTTCCTTTTTATATACCTGTAGAAGCTCTTACTGTCTGTTTTTATATTATTTGCTAGTTTACTCTCATAATCTATCTTCTCCCTCTTTATTATTTTTTTAGTCATCCTTTGCTGGTTTCTAAAAATTTCCCAATCCTCTGGCCTACCACTAATCTTTGCAACATTGTATGCCTTTTCTTTCAATTTGATACCATCCTTAACTTCCTTATTTAGCCACGGATGGTGCATCCTTCTCATAGAGTCTTTCTTTCTCACTGGAATAAACCTTTGCTGAGATTTATGAAATGTCTGCCACTGCTGATCTACCATCTTGCACTTTAATCTATTTCCCAGTCCACTTTAGCCAACTCTGTCCTCATACCCTTGTAATTGCCTTTATTTAAGTTTAGGACACTAGTTTCAGACCCAAGTTTCTCACCCTCAAACTGAATTTGAAATTCAACCATGCTATGATCACTCTTTCCTAGGGGATCCTTTACTATGAGTTCATTAATTAATCCTGTCTCATTAAACATTACCAGATCTAAAATAGCCTGCTCCCTGGTTGGTTCCTCAACGTATTGCTCTAAGAAACCATCCCGAATACATTCTATCAACTCGTCCTCAAGGCTACCCTTGCCAACTTGATTTGTCCAATTTATATGAAGATTAAAATCGCCCATGATTATCGCAGTACCTTTCTTACAAGCCCCCATTATTTCTTGATTTATATTCTGTCCTACAGTGTAGCTACTGTTAGGGGCCTATCGACTACTCCCACCAGTGACATCTTACCCTTACTATTTCTTAACTCCACCCAAACTGATTCTACATCCCGATCTTCTGAGCCAATATTATTTCTCACCACTGCACTGATCTCAACCTTTATTAACAGAGCTACCCAACCTCCTTTTCCTTTCTGCCTATCCTTCGGAAATGTCAAATACCCCTGGATATTCAGTTCCCAGCCTCGGTCACCTTGCAACCACGTCTCTGTAATGGCTATCAGATCATACACATTTATTTCTATTTGTGCCGTCAACTCATCTATCTTGTTACGAATGCTGCGTGCATTCAGATAAAGAGCCTTTCATTTTACCTTCTAATTTTTCCTTACGCTGACTCTGTTTTCTGGTGCACTCTTATGCTTGTACAGTTATGCAATGTGTCCCATTGAAATGCTACTTTCACTGAATACTGAATAAGATGTGGTTCTGCTTCAGTGGAAATCCACATAATGGAAGTCAATAGAAAATGGTTTATTCCATGGCAATTCTCTGAAGGAGGGGTCAATGAGTCCATTCCAACAAAGCGATGTGACCCATTAAGTTCCTGTTCAGTTGGAGCCAAGGGGAAGTGGTGTGATTTGTTGCAATTTTAGGTGAAATATTTATTGATCCGAGTCCAGGATTGTACCTCTACTGCATCTCTTAAATCGTCCCTGTTCCTGATTGCTATTGTGGTTTATCGTCCTTGTTTCGGAGAATTCCTCGGAAGGAATAAGAGGACAATCTTGCATAGAACGCATGGCACAGAAACAGGCCATTCGGCCCAACTGGTCCATGCCGGTGTTTATGCTCCACACCAGCCTCCTCCCAGCCCTATTTCATCAGGGAAATGTGGGGTTAATCACTTTGGTAGGAAGAATAGAAAAACAGAATATTTTTTAAATGGTGAGAAACTTTCAAATGTTGGTGTTCAGAGAGATTTGGGTGTCCTCGTGCAAGAAAGACAGAAAGCTAGCATGCAGGTACAGCAAGCAATAAGGAAGGCAAATGGCAAGTAGGCCTTTATTGCAAGGGGGTTGGAGTATAAGAGTAAGTAAGTCTTGCTACAGTTGTACAGGGCCTTGGTGAGACCACACCTGGAGTACTGTGCACAGTTCTGGTCTCCTTATCTAAGGAAGGATATACTTGCCTTGGAGGCGGTGCAACGAAGGTTCACTAGATTGATTCCTGGGATGAGAGGGCTGTCCTATGATGAGAGATTGTGTAGAATGGGCCTATACTTTCTGGAGTTTAGAAGAATGAGAGGTGATCTCATTGAAACATACAAGATTCTGAAGGGGATTGACAAGGTAGATGCTGAGAGGTTGATTCCCCTGGCTGGAGAGTCTAGAACTAGGGGGCATAGTCTCAGGATAAGGGGTCGGCCATTTAAGACTGAGATGAGGAGGAATTTCTTCACTCAGAGGGTTGTGAATCTTTGGAATTCTCTGCCCCCGAGGGCTGTGAATGCTGAGTCTTTGAATCTATTTAAGGCTGAGATCAATAGATTTTTGGACTCTAGGGGAATTAAGGAATATGGGGGTCGGGCAGGAAAGTGGAGTTGAGGTCGAAGATCAGCCATGATCTTATTGAATGGCGGAGCAGGCTCGAGGGGCCGAATGGCCGACTCCTGCTCCTATTTCTTATGTTCTTAAGCCCTATCAACATATCCTTCTATTCCTTTCTCCCTCATGTGTTTATCTAACTCCCCCTTAAATGCATCTGTGCTATTTGCCTCAACCACTCCCTGTGGTAGTGAGTTCCACATTTTCACCACTCTCTGGGTAAAGAAGTTTCTCCTGAATTCCCTATTGGATTTATCAGTGACTGTCTGAAATTGATGGACCCTAGTTCTGGCCTCCCCCACAAGTGGAAACATCTTCTCTACGTTCACCCTATCAAACCCCTTCATAATCTTAAAGACCTCTATCAGGTCGCCCTCAGCCTTCTCTTTTCTGATTAAAGAGCCCCAGCCTCTTCAATCTTTCCTGATGGGTATAACCTCTCAATTCTGGGATCATTCTTGTGAATCTTTTTTGCACACTCTCCAGTGCCTCCATATCCTTTTTATAATGTGGAGACCAGAATATGTCTCACTTACTTGGCCCAACAGACAGAAGCTCAAAGATGAAATGGAGGTTTATCATCATTAAGTTAGAATGGAGAGAGATGTGCTGGAGATCTATCTGTTAATCCCAGCAATTATTATTTGTTTCTTTGGTTTTATTACCACCTGTTGCTCCAGCTACTCCCCTCTCCCAAAGGTGGTTGTTCAGTCCCTCTTCCAATCTTTCTTTGGCGGGGGAGAGAAAGCAGAAAGACTCGCATTTCTCCAGCGCCTTTCAACACCTCAGGACGTCCCAAAGCGCTTTACAGCCAATGAAGTACTTTTTTTGAAGTGGAGTCACTGTTGTAATGTAGGAAACGTGGCAGCCAATTTGCGCACAGCACGATCCCACAAACAGCAAAGAAATAAACAACAACAACAACTTGCATTTACATAGCGCCTTTAACATAGTAAAACGTCCTAAGGCGCTGCACAGGATTATTTTAAGACATAAGGAGAAATTAGGGCAGAATCTTGGTCAAAGAGGTCGGTTTTTAGGAGCGTCTTAAAGGAGGAGAGAGAGGTAGAGAGGCGGAGAGGTTTAGGGAGGGAATTCCAGAGCTTAGGGCCCAGGCAACAGAAGGCACGGCCGCCAATGGTGGAGCGATTATAATCAGGGAGGCTCAAGAGGGCAGAATTAGAGGAGCGCAGATATCTTGGGTGGTTGTGGGGCTGGGGGAGATTACAGAGAGAGGGAGGGGAGAGGGCCATGGAGGGATTTGAAAACAAGGATGAGAATTTTGAAATCGAGGCGTTGCTTAACCGGGAGCCAATGTAGGTCAGCGAGCACAGGGGTGATGGGCGAACGGGACTTGGTGCGAGTTAGGACACGGGGCAGCCGAGTTTTGGATGACCTCGAGTTTACGTAGGGTGGAATGTGGGAGGCCAGCCAGGAGTGCGTTGGAATAGTCAAGTCTAGAGGTAACAAAGGCATGGATGAGGGTTTCAGCAGCGGATGAGCTGAGGCAGGGGCGGAGACGGGCGATGTTACGGAGGTGGAAGTAGGCGGTCTTTGTTATGCTGCGGATATGTGGTCGGAAGCTCATTTCAGGGTCAAATATGACAGCAAGGTTGCGAACAGTGTGGTTGAACCTCAGACAGATGTTAGGAGAGGGATGGAGTCAATGGCTGGGGAACGGAGAATAAATGACCAGATCATCTGTTTTAGTGATGTTGGTTGAGGGATAAATATTGGCCAGGACACCGGGGAGAACTCCCCTGCTCTTCTTCGAAAAAGTGCCGTGGGATCTTTTACGTCCACCTGAGTGGGATGATGGGTTTTAAGGAGCATCTTAAAGGAGGAGAGAGGGAGGTGGAGAGGTTTAGGGAGGGAATTCCAGAGCTCGGGGCCCAGGCAGCTGAAGGCACGGCCGCCAGTGGTGGAGCGATTAAAATCGGGGGATGCGCAAGAGGCCGGAATTGGAGGAGTGCAGAGATCTCGGGGGTGGGTTGTGGGGCTGGAGGAGGTTACAGAGGTCGTGAGGGGGGTCGAGCCCATGGAGGGATTTGAAAACAAGGATGAGAATCTTAAAATCGAGGCGTTGCCGGACCGGGAACCAATGTAGGTTGGCGAGCACAGGAGGGGGCGACGGGCGAACGGGACTCGGTGCGAGTTAGGAGATTTGGATGAGCTCAAGTTTACAGAGGGTGGAAGGTGGGAGGCCGGCCAGGAGAGCGTTGGAGTGCTCGAGTCTGCAGGTAACAAAGGCACAAAACCTATAGCAATGCAAGCTTCAGTTAGAACAATGCAGTTGGCAGTGCTGTAAAGTTTAGAAGGCCAAATCTATGAGTCCTGTTCCTCTTTGCAAGAAGGAAATCGAAAGTGGCCTCTTGAGTGGAGCTTGAAGGCCCACATTCCAATAAAATCGAGATGTCAGGGTTGTCAGGCCAACAGTTACGTAACTGGGCTGGCAATCTAGAGGCCTGGATTAAGTGATCCGGAGCCGTGAGTTCAAATCCCACCACGGCAGCTGGGGAATTTATATTTCAGTTCATTAAATAAAAATCTGGAATAAAAAGCCAGCGTCAGGAACGGTGACCACGAAACTACCGGATTGTCGTAAAAACCCGCCTGGTTCACTGAATGGGAAGGAAATCTACCACCCTTACCCGGTCTGGCCGAGACGTGACTCCAGACCCGCAGCGATGTGGTTGACTCTCAGCTGCCCCGCTGCAGTTCAAGGAGGCGGCCCACCACCGCCTTCTCGAGGGTGACGAGGGAGGGGGCGATAAATGCCGGCGACGCCCGCATCCCGTGAACGAATAAATAAAACAGAGAGTACCGTCTCTCCTTTCATTGGTCAGAAGCCTTCCTGTGCATGCTGGGAGTCGTCGCTTGGATTGTCGATTCACGATCTTGCTTTAAAGAAAAATGCAAAAATTAAAAAAAGGTAAATTGAGATGCTTGGAATTCACTGCCACTGGAAACCCGCAGAACTCCCGGTAATCAGGAACAGATTTCCCTGGATTACTGCGCAGTTTTCCTTTCCTTGATCATTTTCGTCCGAGGGTGCCTCGACAGGGCGGCTTGACAGCAGGAAGCATGGCCTCATGGAAGAATTCTCCCTTTAAACCACACAGGCTCGTTTCTAATTCGAGAAAAACTGAGGCCCAACCTGAGCTGAGGAAAGACTTTCCTAAGATTAACTTGACCCTTGACCTGACTGCTTGTGTCTATCCTTAGCAACACAGGAACATAGGAACACAGGAACACAGATACAGAGGAACACAGGAACACAGATACATAGGAACACAGGAACACACGCACAGAGGAACATAAGAACACAGGTACATAGGAACACAGGTACATAGGAACACAGGAACATAGGAACACAGGAACACAGGCACAGAGGAACATAAGAACACAGGTACATAGGAACACAGGAACACAGGAAAATAGTAACACAGGAACACAGGTACATAGGAACATAAGAACACAGGTACATAGGAACACAGGAACACAGGAACATAGGAACATAAGAACACAGGTACATAGGGACACAGGAACACAGGAAAATAGCAACACAGGAACACAGGTACATAGGAACATAAGAACACAGGTACATAGGGACACAGGAACACAGGAACATAGGAACATAAGAACACAGGTACATAGGGACACAGGAACACAGGAACATAGGAACACAGGAACACAGGTACATAGGAACACAGGAACACAGGTACATAGGGACACAGGGACACAGGAACACAGGAACATAGGAAAACAGGTACATAGGAACACAGGTACATAGGAACACAGGAACACAGGAACATAGGAACATAGGAACACAGGAACACAGGTACACAGGAACACAGGTACACAGGAACACAGGAACGTAGGAACACAGGAACATAGGAACACAGGAACACAGGTACATAGGAACACAGGAACACAGGTACATAGGAACACAGGTACATAGGAACACAGGAACACAGCAACACAGGTACATAGGAACACAGGAACATAGGAACACAGGTACATAGGAACACAGGAACATAGGAACACAGGAACACAGGTACATAGGAACACAGGAACATAGGAAAACAGGTACATAGGAACACAGGTACATAGGAACACAGGAACACAGGAACACAGGAACACAGGTACATAGGAACACAGGTACATAGGAACACAGGAACACAGCAACACAGGTACATAGGAACAGAGGAACATAGGAACACAGGTACATAGGAACAGAGGGACACAGGTACATAGGAACACAGGTACATAGGAACACAGGAACATAGGAAAACAGGTACATAGGAACACAGGTACATAGGAAAACAGGTACATAGGAACACAGGTACATAGGAACACAGGAACACAGGTACATAGGAACACAGGGACACAGGTACATAGGAACACAGGTACACAGGAACACAGGAACGTAGGAACACAGGAACACAGGTACATAGGAACACAGGTACATAGGAACACAGGAACACAGGTACATAGGAACAGAGGGACACAGGTACATAGGAACACAGGTACACAGGAACACAGGAACGGAGGAACACAGGAACACAGGTACACAGGAACATAGGAAAACAGGTACATAGGAACACAGGTACATAGGAACACAGCAACACAGGAACACAGGAACATAGGAACACAGGTACATAGGTACACAGGAACACAGGAACATAGGGACACAGGAACACAGGAACACAGGTACATAGGTACACAGGAACACAGGAACACAGGAACACAGGTACATAGGAACACAGGTACATAGGAACACAGGAACACAGGTACACAGGAACACAGGAACACAGGTACATAGGAACACAGGTACATAGGAACACAGGAACACAGGTACATAGGAACACAGGTACATAGGAACACAGGAACACAGGTACATAGGAACACAGGAACACAGGTACATAGGAACACAGGCACATAGGAACACAGGAACACAGGTACATAGGAACACAGGTACACAGGTACACAGGAACACAGGAACGTAGGAACACAGGAACACAGGTACACAGAAACACAGGTACATAGGAACACAGTAACATAGGAAAGCAGGTACGTAGGAACACAGGTAGATAGGAACACAGGAACATAGGAACACAGGAACACAGGTACATAGGAACACAGCAACACAGGTACATAGGAACACAGCAACACAGGTACATAGGAACACAGCAACATAGGAACATAGGTACACAGGAACACAGGAACATAGGAACACAGGAACACAGGACATAGGAACACAGGTACATAGGAACATAAGAACACAGGTACATAGCAACACAGGACATAGGAAACAGGAAACATAGGAACACAGGTACATAGGAACACAGATACATAGGAACACAGGGAACACAGTACATAGGAACACAGGTACATAGGAACTCAGGAACACAGGTACGACACAGGCAACACAGGAACATAGGAACACAGGTACATAGGAACACAGGAACACAGGTACATAGGAACACAGGAACACAGGTACATAGGAACACAGGAACACAGGTACATAGGAACACAGGTACATAGGAACACAGGAACACAGGTACATAGGAACACAGGTACATAGGAACACAGGAACACAGGTACATAGCAACACAGGAACATAGGAAAACAGGTACATAGGAACACAGGTACATAGGAACACAGGAACACAGGTACATAGGAACACAGGTACATAGGAACACAGGAACATAGGAAAACAGGTACATAGGAACACAGGTACATAGGAACACAGGAACACAGGTACATAGGAACACAGGAACACAGGAACACAGGAACACAGGTACATAGGAACACAGCAACACAGGTACATAGGAACACAGCAACACAGGTACATAGGAACACAGCAACATAGGAACATAGGTACACAGGAACACAGGAACATAGGAACAAAGGAACACAGGAACATAGGAACACAGGTACATAGGAACATAAGAACACAGGTACATAGCAACACAGGGACATAGGAACACAGGAACATAGGAACACAGGTACATAGGAACACAGGTACATAGGAACACAGGAACACAGGTACATAGGAACACAGGTACATAGGAACACAGGAACACAGGTACGTAGCAACACAGGAACATAGGAAAACAGGTACATAGGAACACAGGAACACAGGTACATAGGAACACAGGTACATAGGAACACAGGAACACAGGTACATAGGAACACAGGTACATAGGAACACAGGAACACAGGTACGTAGCAACACAGGAACATAGGAAAACAGGTACATAGGAACACAGGTACATAGGAACACAGGAACACAGGTACATAGGAACACAGGTACATAGGAACACAGGAACATAGGAAAACAGGTACATAGGAACACAGGTACATAGGAACACAGGAACACAGGTACATAGGAACACAGGAACACAGGATAACAGGTACATAGGAACACAGGTACACAGGTACATAGGAACACAGGAACATAGGAAAACAGGTACATAGGAACACAGTAGCATAGGAACACAGGAACACAGGTACATCAGGAACATAGGAACACAGGTACACAGAACACAGGAACATAGGAACACAGGAACCAAGGAACATAGGAACACAGGTACATAGGAAACGACAGGAACACTAGGTACAGGAACAAGGACATAGGAACATAGGAACACAGGAACATAGGAACACAGGAACACAGGTCCATAGGACACAGGTACATAGGAACAAAGGAACACAGGACATAGGTACACAGGAAGTACATAGGAACATCAGAACACAGGTACATAGGAACATCAGGAACACAGGTAAATAGGAACACAGGATCATAGGAACACAGTGAACAAGACAAGGTACATAGGAACACAGGTACATAGGAACACAGGAACACTAGGAACACAGGTACATAGGGAACACAGACCCAGGAACATAGGTACACAGGAACACAGGTAAAATAGAACACAGGTACATGGAAGGTACACTAGGAACACAGGTACAAGGAAAAGGAACACAGGTACAATATGAACACAGGAACACAGGTACATAGGAACACAGGTACATAGGAACACAGGAACACAGGTACATAGGAACACAGGCACATAGGAACACAGGAACACAGGAACATAGGAACACAGGTACATAGGAACACAGGAACACAGGAACATAGGAACACAGGTACATAGGAACACAGGAACACAGGTACATAGGAACACAGGCACACAGGTACATAGGAACACAGGTACATAGGAACACAAGTACATAGGAACACAGGTACACAGGTACATAGGAACAAAGGAACACAGGTACATAGGAACACAGGTACATAGCAAGACAGGGACATAGGAACACAGGAACATAGGTACACAGGAACATAGGAACACAGGTACATAGGAACACAGGTACATAGGAACACAGGTACATAGCAAGACAGGGACATAGGAACACAGGAACATAGGTACACAGGAACATAGGAACACAGGTACATAGGAGCACAGGTACATAGGAACATAGGAACACAGGAAAACAGGGACATAGGAACACAGGAACATAGGAACACAGGAACACAGGAAAACAGGGACATAGGAACACAGGAACATAGGAACACAGGAACACAGGAACATAGGAACACAGGTACATAGGAACACAGGAACACAGGAACATAGGAACACAGGTACATAGGAACACAGGAACACAGGTACATAGGAACACAGGCACACAGGTACATAGGAACACAGGTACATAGGAACACAAGTACATAGGAACACAGGTACACAGGTACATAGGAACACAGGAACACAGGTACATAGGAACACAGGAACACAGGTACATAGGAACACAGGAACATAGGTACATAGGAACACAGGTACATAGGAACACAGGAACACAGGTACATAGGAACACAGGAACACAGGTACATAGGAACACAGGGACATAGGAACACAGGAACATAGGAACACAGGAACATAGGAACATAGGAAAACAGGTACACAGGAATACAGGAACGTAGGAACACAGGAACACAGGTACATAGGAACACAGGTACATAGGAACATAGGAAAACAGGTACACAGGAACACAGGAACACAGGTACATAGGAACACAGGTACACAGGTACATAGGAACACAGGTACATAGGAACACAGGTACATATGAACACAGGTACATAGGAACACAGGTACATTGGAACACAGCAACACAGGAACACAGGAACATAGGAACACAGGTACATAGGAACACAGGAACACAGGTACATAGGAACACAGGTACATAGGAACACAGGAACACAGGTACATAGGAACACAGGTACACAAAAACACAGGAACAAAGGTACACAGGAACACAGGAACATAGGAACACAGGCACATAGGAACACAGGAACACAGGTACATAGGAACACAGGTACATAGGAACACAGGTACACAGGAACACAGGAACATAGGAACACAGGAACACAGATACATAGGAACACAGGTACATAGGAACACAGGAACACAGGTACATAGGAACGCAGGAACACAGGAACATAGGAACATAGGAACACAGGTACATAGGAACACAGGAACATAGGAAAACAGGTACATATGAACACAGGTACATAGGAACACAGGTACATTGGAACACAGCAACACAGGAACACAGGAACATAGGAACACAGGTACATAGGTACACAGGAACACAGGAACATAGGAACACAGCAACACAGGAACATAGGAACACAGGTACATAGGTACACAGGAACACAGGAACACAGGAACATAGGAACACAGGTACATAGGTACACAGGAACACAGGAACATAGGAACACAGCAACACAGGAACACAGGAACATAGGAACACAGGTACATAGGTACACAGGAACACAGGAACATAGGGACACAGGAACACAGGAACATAGGAACATAGGAACACAGGTACATAGGTACACAGGAACAAAGCAACACAGGGACATAGGAACACAGGAACATAGGAACACAGCAACACAGGAACACAGGAACATAGGAACACAGGTACACAGGTACATAGGAACACAGGTACATAGGTACACAGGAACACAGGAACATAGGGACACAGGAACACAGGAACATAGGAACATAGGAACACAGGTACATAGGTACACAGGAACAAAGCAACACAGGGACATAGGAACACAGGAACATAGGAACACAGCAACACAGGAACACAGGAACATAGGAACACAGCAACACAGGAACACAGGAACATAGGAACACAGGTACATAGGTACACAGGAACAAAGCAACACAGGGACATAGGAACACAGGAACATAGGAACACAGGAACATAGGAACACAGGTACATCGGAACACAGGTACATAGGAACACAGGAACACAGGTACATAGGAACACAGGAACACAGGTACATAGGAACATAGGTACACAAAAACACAGGATCAAAGGTACATGGGAACACAGGAACATAGGAACACAGGTACATAGAAACACAGGAACATAGGAACACAGGCACATAGGAACACAGGAACACAGGTACATAGGAACACAGGAACGTAGGAACACAGGAACACAGGTACATAGGAACACAGGTACATAGGAACACAGGTACATAGGAACATAGGAACACAGGTATATAGGAAAACAGGAACATAGGAAAACAGGTACATAGGAACACAGGAACATAGGAACACAGGAACACAGGTACACAGGAACATAGGAACACAGGAACACAGGTACATAGGAACACAGGAACATAGGAACATAGGAACACAGGAACACAGGTACATAGGAACACAGCAACACAGGTACATAGGAACACAGGTACATAGGAACACAGGAACACAGGTACATAGGAACACAGGAACATAGGTACACAGGAACACAGGTACATAGGAACACAGGAACACAGGTACACAGGAACACAGGTACATAGGAACACAGGAACACAGGTACACAGGAACACAGGTACATAGGAACACAGGAACACAGGTACACAGGAACACAGGAACACAGGAACATAGGAACACAGGAACACAGGTACATAGGAACACAGGAACACAGGTACACAGAAACACAGCAACACAGGTACATAGGAACACAGGTACATAGGAACACAGGAACACAGGTACATAGGAACACAGGAACACAGGTACACAGGAACACAGGTACATAGGAACACAGGAACACAGGTACATAGGAACACAGGAACACAGGAACATAGGAACACAGGAACACAGGTACATAGGAACACAGGTACATAGGAACACAGGAACACAGGTACATAGGAACACAGGAACACAGGTACACAGGAACACAGGTACATAGGAACACAGGAACACAGGTACATAGGAACACAGGAACATAGGAAAACAGGTACATATGAACACAGGTACATAGGAACACAGGTACATAGGAACACAGGAACATAGGAAAACATGTACATATGAACACAGGAACACATGAACACAGGTACATAGGAACATAAGAACACAGGTACATAGCAACACAGGGACATAGGAACACAGGAACATAGGAACACAGGAACACAGGAACACAGGTACATAGGAACACAGGTACACAAAAACACAAGAACAAAGGTACATAGGAACACAGGTACATAGGAACACAGGTACATAGGAACATAGGAACACAGGAACATAGGAACACAGGAAAATAGTGTAAGATTTGGATCACAGGTCACACACAGATTACCCAAAGGGTCTTAGGAGTTGTAAAGCTTTTTATTAAAGAGCTACAGGTTAAAGCATAATCAGATATTACTACATGTGATTGAAGTAGATACAGTAGACATACAATCCATGACAGATGAGGGCGATCTCCGGCCCTGGAACGGAACGAAACAACCGGACGGTCGGGGAGGCAGTACGGTGGTCTCGGATTGGGTGGATTCCTGCAGTCTGCTGCAGCGGTCACTTCCGTTGGGTCGTCCCTCGAGCTGTTGGAGGTGTTAGGCCGGCAGCCACCTCAGAGGTTAAACTTGACCAAGGTGTTAGGCCGTAGCCACCTCGGGGAAGTTTTCACCCCTAACTGCCTGATTTCCTCTCTCGGTCGTTTATATTTATAGTTATTTTGATGGGCTGGTGTTTACCTGGTGTCAATCATTTGTTCCCCATCCTATTGTCCAATTACAAGGGAGAGGCTACCTAAGACATCCTCCTCCCAGCCTCATGAGGTCATTTTCCTGCTTATCTCTGTTCTAAAGGTCATGTTGCCCTCTTCTAGATCGCTTGTTTATCCTACAGCTCCTTGCTGCATCCCTTATTAGGCCTAGTTATGCCCACTGAAAGGCCTGTTTTTGTGTTCTGACCTCGTAATTCAGCTCTCTGTACAGCTATTTTTCTGACATGACTGGAATCCTTCTGTTTCATCAACTTAGGCAAACTGCTGATCAAGGGAACCCGTAACAGACTCTTATTTCTTTCAATCCACGATTTCTTACATTAGGTACACAGGAACATAGAAACATAGGAACACAGGAACACAAGTACATAGGAACACAGGAACATAGGAACACAGGAACACAGGAACACAGGAACACAAGTACATAGGAACACAGGAACATAGGAACATAGGAACACAGGAACATAGGAAAACAGGAACATAGGAACACAGGAACACAGGAACACAAGTACATAGGAACACAGGAACATAGGAACATAGGAACACAGGAACACAAGTACATAGGAACACAGGAACATAG
Organism: Squalus acanthias; assembly: GCA_030390025.1. Taxonomy (NCBI): domain Eukaryota; kingdom Metazoa; phylum Chordata; class Chondrichthyes; order Squaliformes; family Squalidae; genus Squalus; species Squalus acanthias. Next base: position 5,854 of record JASTWF010001042.1, on the reverse strand, counting down.
GAACACAAGTAGATAGGAACACAGGAACATAGGAACATAGGAACACAGGAACACAAGTACATAGGAACACAGGAACATAGGAACACAAGTACATAGGAACACAGGAACATAGGAACACAGGAACACAAGTACATAGGAACACAGGAACATAGGAACACAAGTAGATAGGAACACAGGAACATCGGAACACAAGTACATAGGAACACAGGAACATATGAACACAGGAACATAGGAACATAGGAACATAGAAACACAGGAACACAGGAACACAGGAACACAGGAACACAAGTACATAGGAACACAGGAACATAGGAACATAGGAACACAGGAACACAGGAACACAGGAACACAAGTACATAGGAACACAGGAACACAGGAACATAGGAACACAGGAACACAGGAACACAAGTACATAGGAACACAGGAACATATGAACACAGGAACATAGGAACATAGGAACATAGAAACACAGGAACACAGGAACACAGGAACACAGGAACATAGAAACATAGGAACACAGGAACACAGGAACACAGGAACATAGAAACATAGGAAAACAGGAACACAGGAACACAGGAACATAGAAACATAGAAACATAGGAACACAGGAACATAGAAACATAGGAACACAAGTACATAGGAACACAGGAACATAGGAACACAGGAACATATGAACACAGGAACATAGGAACATAGGAACATAGAAACACATGAACACAGGAACACAGGAACACAGGAACATAGAAACATAGAAACATAGGAAAACAGGAACACAGGAACACAGGAACATAGAAACATAGAACCATAGGAAAACAGGAACACAGGAACATAGGAACACAGGAACATAGGAACACAGGAACATATGAACACAGGAACATAGGAACACAGGAACATAGGAACATAGGAACATAGAAACACAGGAACACAGGAACACAGGAACACAGGAACATAGAAACATAGGAACACAGGAACACAGGAACATAGAAACATAGGAAAACAGGAACACAGGAACACAGGAACATAGGAACATAGGAACATAGAAACACAGGAACACAGGAACATAGGAACACAAGTACATAGGAACACAGGAACATAGGAACACAGGAACATATGAACACAGGAACATAGGAACATAGGAACATAGAAACACAGGAACACAGGAACACAGGAACACAGGAACACAGGAACATAGGAACATAGAAACACAGGAACACAGGAACACAGGAACATAGAAACATAGAAACATAGGAAAACAGGAACACAGGAACACAGGAACATAGGAACACAAGTACATAGGAACACAGGAACACAGGAACACAGGAACATAGGAACACAGGAACATAGGAACACAGGAACATAGGAACACAGGAACATAGGAACACAGGAACATAGGAACATAGGAACACAGGAACACAAGTACATAGGAACACAGGAACATAGGAACACAGGAACACAAGTACATAGGAACACAAGTACATAGGAACACAGGAACATAGGAACACAGGAACACAAGTACATAGGAACACAGGAACATAGGAACACAGGAACATAGAAACATAGGAACACAGGAACATAGGAACACAGGAACACAGGAACACAAGTACATAGGAACACAGGGACATAGGAACACAGGAACATAGGAACACAGGGACATAGGAACACAGGAACACAGGAACACAGGAACATAGGAACACAGGAACACAGGAACACAGGAACATAGGTACATAGGAACACAGGAACACAGGAACACAGGAACATAGGTACATAGGAACACAGGAACATAGGAACACAGGAACACAGGAACACAAGTACAGAGGAACACAGGAACATAGGAACATAGGAACACAGGTACATAGGAACACAGGAACACAGGAACACAGGAACATAGGAACACAGGAACATAGGAACACAGGAACACAGGAACACAGGAACATAGGAACACAGGAACATAGGAACACAGGAACACAGGAACATAGGAACACAGGAACACAAGTACATAGGAACACAGGAACATAGGAACACAGGAACACAGGAACACAAGTACATAGGAACACAGGAACATAGGAACATAGGAACACAGGAACACAGGAACACAGGAACATAGGAACATAGGAACACAGGAACATAGGAACACAGGAACACAGGAACACAGGAACACAGGAACTCAGGAACATAGGAACACAAGAACATAGGAGCACAGGAACAGAGGAACATAGGAACACAAGAACATAGGAACACAGGAACATCGGAACATAGGAACACAGGAACATAGGAACACAGGAACATAGGAACACAGGAACACAGGAACACAGGAACATAGGAACATAGGAACACAGGAACACAGGAAAACAGGATCATAGGAACACAGGGACATAGGAACACAGGAACACAGGAACATAGGAACACAGGTACATAGGAACACAGGAACACAGGGACATAGGAACACAGGGACATAGGAACATAGGTACATAGGAACACAGCAACATATGAACACAGGAACACAGGAACATAGAAAGACAGGAACACAGGAACATAGGGACACAGGAACACAGGAACATAGGGACATAGTAACATAGGAACATAGGTACTTAGGAACATAGGAACATAGGAACACAGGGACATAGGAACACAAGGACACAGGTACATAGGAACACAGTTACATAAGAACACAGGAACAAAGGAACATAGAAACACCGGGACATAGGAACACAGAGACATAGGAACATAGGAACACAGGAACATAGGAACACAGGTACATAGGAACACAGAGACATAGGAACATAGGAACACAGGAACACAGGAACATAGGAACACTGGAACATAAGAACACAGGAACACAGGAACATGAGGACATAGGAACATGGGTACATAGGAACATAGGAACATAGGAACACAGGGACAAAGGAACATAGGAACACAGGAACATAGGGACACAGCAACATAGGAACACAGCGACATAGGAACACAAGTACATAGGAACACAGGAACAGGGGAAGACAGGAACAGAGGTACATAGTAACACAGAGACATAGGAACATAGGAACACAGGAACACAGGAACATAGGAACACTGGAACATAAGAACACAGGAACACAGGAACATGAGGACATAGGAACATGGGTACATAGGAACATAGGAACATAGGAACACAGGAACACAGGAACATAGGAACACTGGAACATAAGAACACAGGAACACAGGAACATGAGGACATAGGAACATGGGTACATAGGAACATAGGAACACAGGAACATAGGGACACAGCAACATAGGAACACAGCGACATAGGAACACAAGTACATAGGAACACAGGAACATGGGAAGACAGGAACACAGGTACATAGGAACACAGAGACATAGGAACATAGGAACATAGGAACACAGGTACATAGGAACACAGAGACATAGGAACATAGGAACACAGGAACACAGGAACATAGGAACACAAGTACATAGGAACACAGGAACATAGGAACATAGGAACACAGGAACATAGGAACACAGGAACATAGGAACACAGGAACATAGGAACTCAGGAACATAGGAACATAGGAACATAGGAACACAGGAACATAGGAACACAAGTACATAGGAACACAGGAACATAGGAACATAGGAACACAGGAACATAGGAACACAGGAACAGAGAGACATAGGAACACAGGAACATAGGTACACAGGAACATAGGAACACAGGAACACAGGATCATAGGAACATAGGTACATAGGAACACAGCAACATATGAACACAGGAACACAGGAACATAGAAAGACAGGAACACAGGAAGATAGGAACATGAGGACACAGGAACACAGGAACATGGGGACATAGTAACATAGGAACATAGGTACTTAGGAACATAGGAACATAGGAACACAGGGACATAGGGACACAAGGACATAGGAACATAGGAACATAGGTACAAAGGAACATAGAAACACAGGGACATAGGAACACAGGAACATAGGAACATAGGAACACAGGTACAAAGGAACATAGGAACACAGGGACATAGGAACATAGGAACACAGGTACAAAGGAACATAGGAACACAGGGACATAGGAACATAGGAACACAGGAACACAGGAACATAGGAACACAGGAACATAGGAACAAAGGAACATAGGAACACAGGGACATAGGAACATAGGAACATAGGAACACAGGAACATAGGAACAAAGGAACATAGGAACACAGGGACATAGGAACATAGGAACACAGGTACATAGGAACACAAGAACACAGGAACATAGGAACACAGGAACATGGGAACATGAGGACATAGGAGCATGGGTACATCGGAACATAGGAACATAGGAACACAGGGACATAGGTACACAAGGACACAGGTACATAGGAACACAGGAACAAAGGAACATAGGAACACAGGAACACAGCAACATAGGAACACAGCGACATAGGAACACAAGTACATAGGAACACAGGAACATGGGAAGACAGGAACACAGGTACATAGGAACATAGGCACACAGAAACACAGGTATATATGAACACATGAACACAGGTACATAGGAACACATGAACACAGGAACATAGGAACACAGGTAAACAGGGACATAGGAACACAGGAACATAGGTACATAGGAACATAGGTACATAGGAACACAGGAACATAGGTACATAGGAACACAGGAACATAGGTACACAGGAACATAGGTACATAGGAACACAGGAACACAGGAACATAGGTACACAGGAACACAAGAACACAGGTACACAGGAACATAGGAACACAGGAACACAGGAACATAGGTACACAGGAATACAGGAACACAGGTACACAAGAAAACAGCAACACAGGAACACAGCGACATAGGAACAGCAGGAGGCCATTCAGCCCCTCGAACCTGTTCCACCATTCAGTTAGATAATGACTGATCAGTATCTTCACTCCATCTACCCGTCTTGGTTCTGTAACCCTTAATAATCTTCCCCAACAAAAATCTATCAACCTCAGTTTTGAAATTTTCAATCGACCCTCAGCCTCAGTTGCGTTTTGGGGGAGAGAGTTCCAGATTTCCACCACCCTTTGTGTGAAGAAGTGCTTCCTGACATCGCCCCCCAACGGCCTGGCTCTAATTTTAAGGTTATGCTCCCTAGTTCTGGACTCTGCCCACCAAAGGAAATAGTTTCTCTATCTATCTACCCCGTCAAAATTCTTCAATCGTCTTTAAATATGATTCAATGAGGTTAGTGCGATGGATTTTTGGATAGTGTCTGACACAATATCAACCTGTACTCGACTGAGGTGAGAGACACGTTGGGGACATTCTGAGGCTCTCAGACAAACATCTTCAATCCCGCTATAAATCCTGGCTGGCATTATAAAAAAACAATTTGGAGCAGGTGGTGTTTGACGTCAGAGGAAGGGCGCATTCTTCGAGAAGAAGTGATTTGCCTTTGAGGCCTGATCATTTCGCGCAAACACACACTCACACACACCCACACACACACTCACACACACACACACCCACACACACACTCACACTCACACACACCCACACACACACACACACTCACACTCACACACACCCACACACACACTCACACACACACACACACTCACACACACTCACACACACACACACACACACACACACTCACACTCACACACACCCACACACACACACACACACACACTCACACTCACACACACTCACACACACTCACACACACCCACACACACTCACACACACACACTCACACACACCCACTCACACACACTCACACACACTCACACTCACACACACACTCACACACACTCACACTCACACACATTCACACTCACACACACCCACACACACACTCACACTCACACACACACACACAC
>JASTWF010001041.1:77762-131142 GCA_030390025.1 Squalus acanthias | reverse complement strand
AAACTGTACAGAGTCACTGTTTATTCAGGGTAAGAGTCACTCACTGTGTAACTGTACAGAGTCAGTGTTTATTCAGGGTAAGGGTCACTCACTGTGTAACTGTACAGAGTCACTGTTTATTCAGGGTAAGGGTCACTCACTGTGTAACTGTACAGAGTCACTGTTTATTCAGGGTAAGGATCACTCGCTGTGTAACTGTACAGAGTCACTGTTTATTCAGGGGTAAGGATCACTCACTGTGTAACTGTACAGAGTCACTGTTTATTCAGGGTAAGGATCACTCAATGTGTAACTGTACAGAGTCAGTGTTTATTCAGGGTAAGGATCACTCACTGTGTAACTGTACAGAGTCACTATTTATTCAGGGTAAGGGTCACTCACTGTGTAACTGTACAGAGTCACTGTTTATTCAGGGTAAGGGTCACTCACTGTGTAACTGTACAGAGTCACTGTTTATTCAGGGTAATAGTCACTCACTGTAACTGTACAGAGTCAGTGTTTATTCAGGGTAAGGATCACTCACTGTGTAACTGTACAGAGTCACTATTTATTCAGGGTAAGGGTCACTCACTGTGTAACTGTACAGAGTCACTGTTTATTCAGGGTAATAGTCACTCACTGTAACTGTACAGAGTCACTGTTTATTCAGGGTAAGGATCACTCACTGTGTAACTGTACAGAGTCACTGTTTATTCAGCAGGGTAAGGATCACTCAATGTGTAACTGTACAGAGTCACTGTTTATTCAGCAGGGGAAGGATCACTCACTGTGTAACTGTACAGAGTCACTGTTTATTCAGCAGGGTAAGGATCACTCAATGTGTAACTGTACAGAGTCACTGTTTATTCAGGGTAAGGGTCACTCACTGTAACTGTACAGAGTCACTGTTTATTCAGGGTAAGGGTCACTCACTGTGTAACTGTACAGAGTCACTGTTTATTCAGGGTAAGGATCACTCACTGTGTAACTGTACAGAGTCACTGTTTATTCAGGGTAAGAGTCACTCACTGTAACTGTACAGAGTCACTGTTTATTCAGGGTAAGGGTCACTCGCTGTGTAACTGTACAGAGTCACTGTTTATTCAGGGTAAGGGTCACTCACTGTAACTGTACAGAGTCACTGTTTATTCAGGGTAAGGATCACTCACTGTAACTGTACAGAGTCACTGTTTATTCAGGGTAAGGGTCACTCACTGTAACTGTACAGAGTCACTGTTTATTCAGGGTAAGAGTCACTCACTGTGTAACTGTACAGAGTCACTGTTTATTCAGGGTAAGGGTCACTCACTGTAACTGTACAGAGTCACTGTTTATTCAGGGTAAGGGTCACTCACAGTGTAACTGTACAGAGTCACTGTTTATTCAGGGTAAGGGTCACTCACTGTAACTGTACAGAGTCACTGTTTATTCAGGGTAAGGATCACTCAATGTGTAACTGTACAGAGTCAGTGTTTATTCAGGGTAAGGATCACTCACTGTGTAACTGTACAGAGTCACTATTTATTCAGGGTAAGGGTCACTCACTGTGTAACTGTACAGAGTCACTGTTTATTCAGGGTAAGGGTCACTCACTGTGTAACTGTACAGAGTCACTGTTTATTCAGGGTAAGGATCACTCACTGTAACTGTACAGAGTCACTGTTTATTCAGGGTAAGGATCACTCACTGTGTAACTGTACAGAGTCACTGTTTATTCAGCAGGGTAAGGATCACTCAATGTGTAACTGTACAGAGTCACTGTTTATTCAGCAGGGGAAGGATCACTCAATGTGTAACTGTACAGAGTCACTGTTTATTCAGGGTAAGGGTCACTCACTGTGTAACTGTACAGAGTCACTGTTTATACAGGGTAAGGGTCACTCACTGTGTAACTGTACAGAGTCACTGTTTATTCAGGGTAAGGGTCACTCACTGTGTAACTGTACAGAGTCACTGTTTATTCAGGGTAAGGGTCTCTCACTGTGTAACTGTACAGAGTCACTGTTTATTCAGGGTAAGGGTCACTCACTGTGTAACTGTACAGAGTCACTGTTTATTCAGGGTAAGGGTCACTCACTGTAACTGTACAGAGTCACTGTTTATTCGGGGTAAGGGTCACTCACTGTGTAACTGTACAGAGTCACTGTTTATTCAGGGTAAGGGTCACTCACTATGTAACTGTACAGAGTCACTGTTTATTCAGGGTAAGGGTCACTCACTGTGTAACTGTACAGAGTCACTGTTTATTCAGGGTAAGGGTCACTCACTGTAACTGTACAGAGTCACTGTTTATTCAGGGTAAGGGTCACTCACTGTAACTGTACAGAGTCACTGTTTATTCAGGGTAAGGGTCACTCACTGTGTAACTGTACAGAGTCACTGTTTATTCAGGGTAAGGATCACTCACTGTGTAACTGTACAGAGTCACTGTTTATTCAGGGTAAGAGTCACTCACTGTAACTGTACAGAGTCACTGTTTATTCAGGGTAAGGGTCACTCGCTGTGTAACTGTACAGAGTCACTGTTTATTCAGGGTAAGGGTCACTCACTGTGTAACTGTACAGAGTCACTGTTTATTCAGGGTAAGGGTCACTCACTGTAACTGTACAGAGTCACTGTTTATTCAGGGTAAGGATCACTCACTGTAACTGTACAGAGTCACTGTTTATTCAGGGTAAGGGTCACTCACTGTAACTGTACAGAGTCACTGTTTATTCAGGGTAAGAGTCACTCACTGTGTAACTGTACAGAGTCACTGTTTATTCAGGGTAAGGGTCACTCACTGTAACTGTACAGAGTCACTGTTTATTCAGGGTAAGGGTCACTCACAGTGTAACTGTACAGAGTCACTGTTTATTCAGGGTAAGGGTCACTCACAGTGTAACTGTACAGAGTCACTGTTTATTCAGGGTAAGGGTCACTCACTGTAACTGTACAGAGTCACTGTTTATTCAGGGTAAGGGTCACTCACTGTGTAACTGTACAGAGTCACTGTTTATTCAGGGTAAGAGTCACTCACTGTAACTGTACAGAGTCACTGTTTATTCAGGGTAAGGGTCACTCACTGTGTAACTGTACAGAGTCACTGTTTATTCAGGGTAAGGGTCACTCACTGTGTAACTGTACAGAGTCACTGTTTATTCAGGGTAAGGGTCACTCACTGTGTAATTGTACAGAGTCACTGTTTATTCAGGGTAAGGGTCACTCACTGTGTAACTGTACAGAGTCACTGTTTATTCAGGGTAAGGGTCACTCACTGTAACTGTACAGAGTCACTGTTTATTCAGGGTAAGGGTCACTCACTGTGTAACTGTACAGAGTCACTGTTTATTCAGGGTAAGGGTCACTCACTGTGTAACTGTACAGAGTCACTGTTTATTCAGGGTAAGGGTCACTCACTGTGTAACTGTACAGAGTCACTGTTTATTCAGGGTAAGGATCACTCACTGTAACTGTACAGAGTCACTGTTTATTCAGGGGTAAGAGTCACTCACTGTGTAACTGTACAGAGTCACTGTTTATTCAGGGTAAGGGTCACTCACTGTAACTGTACAGAGTCACTGTTTATTCAGGGTAAGGGTCACTCACTGTAACTGTACAGAGTCACTGTTTATTCAGGGTAAGGGTCACTCACTGTGTAACTGTACAGAGTCACTGTTTATTCAGGGTAAGGGTCACTCACTGTGTAACTGTACAGAGTCACTGTTTATTCAGGGTAAGGGTCACTCACTGTGTAACTGTACAGAGTCACTGTTTATTCAGGGTAAGGGTCACTCACTGTAACTGTACAGAGTCACTGTTTATTCAGGGTAAGGGTCACTCACTGTAACTGTACAGAGTCACTGTTTATTCAGGGTAAGGATCACTCACTGTAACTGTACAGAGTCACTGTTTATTCAGGGTAAGGGTCACTCACTGTAACTGTACAGAGTCACTGTTTATTCAGGGTAAGAGTCACTCACTGTGTAACTGTACAGAGTCACTGTTTATTCAGGGTAAGGGTCACTCACTGTAACTGTACAGAGTCACTGTTTATTCAGGGTAAGGGTCACTCACAGTGTAACTGTACAGAGTCACTGTTTATTCAGGGTAAGGGTCACTCACAGTGTAACTGTACAGAGTCACTGTTTATTCAGGGTAAGGGTCACTCACTGTAACTGTACAGAGTCACTGTTTATTCAGGGTAAGGGTCACTCACTGTGTAACTGTACAGAGTCACTGTTTATTCAGGGTAAGGGTCACTCACTGTAACTGTACAGAGTCACTGTTTATTCAGGGTAAGGGTCACTCACTGTGTAACTGTACAGAGTCACTGTTTATTCAGGGTAAGGGTCACTCACTGTGTAACTGTACAGAGTCACTGTTTATTCAGGGTAAGGGTCACTCACTGTGTAACTGTACAGAGTCACTGTTTATTCAGGGTAAGGGTCACTCACTGTGTAACTGTACAGAGTCACTGTTTATTCAGGGTAAGGGTCACTCACTGTAACTGTACAGAGTCACTGTTTATTCAGGGTAAGAGTCACTCACTGTGTAACTGTACAGAGTCACTGTTTATTCAGGGTAAGGGTCACTCACTGTGTAACTGTACAGAGTCACTGTTTATTCAGGGTAAGGGTCACTCACTGTGTAACTGTACAGAGTCACTGTTTATTCAGGGTAAGGATCACTCACTGTAACTGTACAGAGTCACTGTTTATTCAGGGTAAGAGTCACTCACTGTGTAACTGTACAGAGTCACTGTTTATTCAGGGTAAGGGTCACTCACTGTGTAACTGTACAGAGTCACTGTTTATTCAGGGTAAGGGTCACTCACTGTAACTGTACAGAGTCACTGTTTATTCAGGGTAAGGGTCACTCACTGTGTAACTGTACAGAGTCACTGTTTATTCAGGGTAAGGGTCACTCACTGTGTAACTGTACAGAGTCACTGTTTATTCAGGGTAAGGGTCACTCACTGTGTAACTGTACAGAGTCACTGTTTATTCAGGGTAAGGGTCACTCACTGTAACTGTACAGAGTCACTGTTTATTCAGGGTAAGGGTCACTCACTGTGTAACTGTACAGAGTCACTGTTTATTCAGGGTAAGGGTCACTCACTGTGTAACTGTACAGAGTCACTGTTTATTCAGGGTAAGGATCACTCACTGTAACTGTACAGAGTCACTGTTTATTCAGGGTAAGGGTCACTCACTGTGTAACTGTACAGAGTCACTGTTTATTCAGGGTAAGGGTCACTCACTGTAACTGTACAGAGTCACTGTTTATTCAGGGTAAGGGTCACTCACTGTAACTGTACAGAGTCACTGTTTATTCAGGGTAAGGGTCACTCACTGTAACTGTACAGAGTCACTGTTTATTCAGGGTAAGGATCACTCACTGTAACTGTACAGAGTCACTGTTTATTCAGGGTAAGGGTCACTCACTGTGTAACTGTACAGAGTCACTGTTTATTCAGGGTAAGTGTCACTCACTGTGTAACTGTACAGAGTCACTGTTTATTCAGGGTAAGGGTCACTCACTGTGTAACTGTACAGAGTCACTGTTTATTCAGGGTAAGGGTCACTCACTGTGTAACTGTACAGAGTCACTGTTTATTCAGGGTAAGGATCACTCACTGTAACTGTACAGAGTCACTGTTTATTCAGGGTAAGGGTCACTCACTGTGTAACTGTACAGAGTCACTGTTTATTCAGGGTAAGGGTCACTCACTGTGTAACTGTACAGAGTCACTGTTTATTCAGGGTAAGGGTCACTCACTGTAACTGTACAGAGTCACTGTTTATTCAGGGTAAGGGTCACTCACTGTAACTGTACAGAGTCACTGTTTATTCAGGGTAAGGGTCACTCACTGTGTAACTGTACAGAGTCACTGTTTATTCAGGGTAAGGATCACTCACTGTGTAACTGTACAGAGTCACTGTTTATTCAGGGTAAGGATCACTCACTGTAACTGTACAGAGTCACTGTTTATTCAGGGTAAGGGTCACTCACTGTAACTGTACAGAGTCACTGTTTATTCAGGGTAAGGGTCACTCACTGTGTAACTGTACAGAGTCACTGTTTATTCAGGGTAAGGGTCACTCACTGTGTAACTGTACAGAGTCACTGTTTATTCAGGGTAAGGGTCACTCACTGTGTAACTGTACAGAGTCACTGTTTATTCAGGGTAAGAGTCACTCACTGTGTAACTGTACAGAGTCACTGTTTATTCAGGGTAAGGGTCACTCACTAACTGTACAGAGTCACTGTTTATTCAGGGTAAGGGTCACTCACTAACTGTACGGAGTCACTGTTTATTCAGGGTAAGGGTCACTCACTGTGCAACTGTACAGAGTCACTGTTCATTCAGGGTAAGAGTCACTCACTGTGTAACTGTACAGAGTCACTGTTTATTCAGGGTAAGGGTCACTCACTGTGTAACTGTACAGAGTCACTGTTTATTCAGGGTAAGAGTCACTCACTGTGTAACTGTACAGAGTCACTGTTTATTCAGGGTAAGAGTCACTCACTGTGTAACTGTACAGAGTCACTGTTTATTCAGGGTAAGGGTCACTCACTGTGTAACTGTACAGAGTCACTGTTTATTCAGGGTAAGGGTCACTCACTGTAACTGTACAGAGTCACTGCTTATTCAGGGTAAGGGTCACTCACTGTGTAACTGTACAGAGTCACTGTTTATTCAGGGTAAGGGTCACTCACTGTAACTGTACAGAGTCACTGTTTATTCAGGGTAAGGGTCACTCACTGTGTAACTGTACAGAGTCACTGTTTATTCAGGGTAAGAGTCACTCACTGTGTAACTGTACAGAGTCACTGTTTATTCAGGGTAAGGGTCACTCACTGTGTAACTGTACAGAGTCACTGTTTATTCTGGGTAAGGGTCACTCACTGTGTAACTGTACAGAGTCACTGTTTATTCAGGGTAAGGGTCACTCACTGTGTAACTGTACAGAGTCACTGTTTATTCAGGGTAAGGGTCACTCACTCTGTAACTGTACAGAGTCACTGTTTATTCAGGGTAAGGGTCACTCACTGTAACTGTACAGAGTCACTGTTTATTCAGGGTAAGGGTCACTCACTGTGTAACTGTACAGAGTCACTGTTTATTCAGGGTAAGGATCACTCACTGTGTAACTGTACAGAGTCACTGTTTATTCAGGGTAAGGGTCACTCACTGTGTAACTGTACAGAGTCACTGTTTATTCAGGGTAAGGGTCACTCACTGTGTAACTGTACAGAGTCACTGTTTATTCAGGGTAAGGGTCACTCACTGTGTAACTGTACAGAGTCACTGTTTATTCAGGGTAAGGGTCACTCACTGTGTAACTGTACAGAGTCACTGTTTATTCAGGGTAAGGGTCACTCACTGTGTAACTGTACAGAGTCACTGTTTATTCAGGGTAAGGATCACTCACTGTGTAACTGTACAGAGTCACTGTTTATTCAGGGTAAGGGTCACTCACTGTGTAACTGTACAGAGTCACTGTTTATTCAGGGTAAGGGTCACTCACTGTGTAACTGTACAGAGTCACTGTTTATTCAGGGTAAGGGTCACTCACTGTGTAACTGTACAGAGTCACTGTTTATTCAGGGTAAGGGTCACTCACTGTGTAACTGTACAGAGTCACTGTTTATTCAGGGTAAGGGTCACTCACTGTGTAACTGTACAGAGTCACTGTTTATTCAGGGTAAGGGTCACTCACTGTGTAACTGTACAGAGTCACTGTTTATTCAGGGTAAGGGTCACTCACTGTGTAACTGTACAGAGTCACTGTTTATTCAGGGTAAGGGTCACTCACTGTGTAACTGTACAGAGTCACTGTTTATTCAGGGTAAGGGTCACTCACTGTGTAACTGTACAGAGTCACTGTTTATTCAGGGTAAGGGTCACTCACTGTAACTGTACAGAGTCACTGTTTATTCAGGGTAAGGGTCACTCACTGTGTAACTGTACAGAGTCACTGTTTATTCAGGGTAAGAGTCACTCACTGTGTAACTGTACAGAGTCACTGTTTATTCAGGGTAAGGGTCACTCACTGTGTAACTGTACAGAGTCACTGTTTATTCAGGGTAAGGGTCACTCACTGTGTAACTGTACAGAGTCACTGTTTATTCAGGGTAAGGGTCACTCACTGTGTAACTGTACAGAGTCACTGTTTATTCAGGGTAAGGGTCACTCACTGTGTAACTGTACAGAGTCACTGTTTATTCAGGGTAAGGGTCACTCACTGTGTAACTGTACAGAGTCACTGTTTATTCAGGGTAAGGGTCACTCACTGTGTAACTGTACAGAGTCACTGTTTATTCAGGGTAAGGGTCACTCACTGTGTAACTGTACAGAGTCACTGTTTATTCAGGGTAAGGGTCACTCACTGTAACTGTACAGAGTCACTGTTTATTCAGGGTATGGTCACTCACTGTGTAACTGTACAGAGTCACTGTTTATTCAGGGTAAGGGTCACTCACTGTAACTGTACAGAGTCACTGTTTATTCAGGGTAAGGGTCACTCACTGTGTAACTGTACAGAGTCACTGTTTATTCAGGGTAAGGGTCACTCACTGTGTAACTGTACAGAGTCACTGTTTATTCAGGGTAAGGGTCACTCACTGTGTAACTGTACAGAGTCACTGTTTATTCAGGGTAAGGGTCACTCACTGTAACTGTACAGAGTCACTGTTTATTCAGGGTAAGGGTCACTCACTGTGTAACTGTACAGAGTCACTGTTTATTCAGGGTAAGGATCACTCACTGTGTAACTGTACAGAGTCACTGTTTATTCAGGGTAAGGATCACTCACTGTGTAACTGTACAGAGTCACTGTTTATTCAGGGTAAGGGTCACTCACTGTGTAACTGTACAGAGTCACTGTTTATTCAGGGTAAGGGTCACTCACTGTGTAACTGTACAGAGTCACTGTTTATTAAAGGTTACAAGTTCTGCTCTCACCTCGTTTCAGGTGTCGGTTTGAGCTGCTGTTCATCTGATTGGAAATAAAATGGCTGTGAACTCGGACAGTGAAGTGGCGAAGGTCGTGACCGCTCAGCCGTGTCCCGTTGCCACGGAGACGGAGACAGAAAAGGCGGAGCCACAGCCCGAGAAGGCGGAGCCGGAGAAGGCGGAGACGCAGCCAGAGAAGGCGGAGCCGCAGCCGGAGAAGGCGGAACCGGAGAAGGCGGAACCGGAGAAGGCGGAGCCGGAGAAGGCGGAGCCGGAGACAGAGAAGGCGGAGCCACTCCCGGAGAAGTCGGTGCCGAAGACAGAGAACGCAGAGCCACTCCCGGAGAAGTATGAGCTGGTGAAAGAGAAACGGCACCTGAACGGGAATGGGATGATGGAGGGAGTGAAGACGGCCTCACTCCAGGATCTCAAGTCCCACTCACACTCACAGAGCCCGCGGAAGGCGGTTCGAGCCAGCTCAGTATCACACCTCCCTCACTGTGGCCACAACTCACCCAGGCCCAGCATCTACAGACACCCCTCCATCCAGACCGTGGAGGGGGTGGACCGGGAAAAGCCCCGGGATTACATCATCCTGGCAATCATCTCCTGCTTCTGCCCAATCTGGCCCATCAACATCGTGGCTTTCGTCTACTCTGTGATGGTCAGTGTGTGAGGGGTCAATCATCGCAATCTCTGTCTCTGTGTCTCTGTCTCTCTCGCTCTATCTGTGCTTTTCTCTCTCTCTCTCTCTCTTTGTCTGTCTCCCTCACTGTCTCCCCATCTGTCTCTCTCTCTGCCTCTCTCCCTCACAGTCTTCCTCTCTGTCTGTCTTTCTCTCTCTCTGTCTCTCTCTATCTCTCTCTCCGTCTCTCTCCCACTCTGTCTCTCTCCCTCTGTCTGTCTGTCCTTCTCTCTCTCTGTCTCCCTTTCTCTCTCTATCTGTCTCTGTCTGCTGTCTCTGTCTGTCTGTCTCTCACACGGTCCCATCAAACACTCCCAGGGCAGGCACAGCACGGGGTTAGATACAGAGTAAAGCTCCCTCGACACTGTCCCATCAAACACTCCCAGGGCAGGTACAGCACAGGTTAGATACAGAGTAAAGCTCCCTCTACACTGTCCCGTCAAACACTCCCAGGGCAGGTACAGCACGGGTTAGATACAGAGTAAAGCTCCCTCTACACTGTCCCATCAAACACTCCCAGGGCAGGTACAGCATGGGTTAGATGCAGAGTAAAGCTCCCTCTACACTTTCCCATCAAACACTCCCAGGGCAGGTACAGCACGGGTTAGAGACAGAGTAAAGCTCCCTCTACACTGTCTCATCAAACACTCCCAGGGCAGGTACAGCACGGGTTAGATACAGAGTAAAGCTCCCTCTACACTGTCCCATCAAACACTCCCAGGGCAGGTACAACACGGGTTAGATACAGAGTAAAGCTCCCTCTACACTGTCCCATCAAACACTCCCAGGGCAGGTACAGCACGGGGTTAGATACAGAGTAAAGCTCCCTCTACACTGTCCATCAAACACTCCCAGGGCAGGTACAGCATGGGTTAGATACAGAGTAAAGCTCCCTCTACACTGTCCCCATCAAACACTCCCAGGGCAGGTACAGCACGGGTTAGATACAGAGTAAAGCTCCCTCTACACTGTCCCATCAAACACTCCCAGGGCAGGTACAGCACGGGTTAGATACAGAGTAAAGCTCCCCCTACACTGTCCCATCAAACACTCCAGGGCAGGTAAGAGCATAAGAAATAGGAGCAGGAGTTGGCCTTTCGGCCCTTCGAGCCTGCTCCGCCATTCAATGAGATCATGGCTGATCTTCTGCCTCAACTCCATTCACCGGCCCTATCGCCATATCCCTTGATGCCGTTACTAGTCAGAAATCTACCGACTTCTGTTTTGAATATACCCGATGACTGAGCCTCCACAGCTCTCTGGGGTAGAGAATTCCAAAGATTCACCACCCCCTGTGTGAAGAAATTTCTTCTCATCTCAGTCCTGAATGGCCGACCCTTTATCCTGAGGCTATGGCCCCTGGTTCTAGACTCCCCAGCCAAGGGAAACATTCTCCCAGCATCCACCCTATCAAGCCCTGTAATAATTTTGTATGCTTCAATGAGATCCCCTCTCATTCTTCTGAATTCAAGAGAATACAGGCCTAGTTTACTCAATCTCTTCTCATACGACAGTCCCACCATCCCAGGAATCAAACTGGTGAACCTTCGTTGCACTCCCTCTATGGCAAGTATAAACTTCCTTAGGTAAGGAGACCAAAATTGTACACAGTACTCCAGGTGTGGTCTCACCAAGGCCCTATATAATTGGAGTAAGACTTCTTTACTCCTGGACTCAAATCCTCTTGTAATGAAGGCCAGCATACCATTTGCCTTCCTAATGGCTTGCTGCACCTGCACATTCACTTTCAGTGACTCATGTACAAAGACACCCAGGGTCCCTTTGAGCATCTGCATTCCCCAATCTTTCTACATTTAGGAAACACTCTGCCTTTCTGTTTTTTCTACCAAAGTGGGTAACTTCACATTTATCCACATTATATTCCATCTGCCATGTTCTTGCCCACTCACTGAGCATGTCGAGATCCCCTTGAAGCCTCTTCATATCCTCTTCGCAACTGACACTGCCACCTAGCTTTGTATCATCAGCAAATTTGGAAATGTTACATTTAGTCCCCTCATCCAAATCATTGATATAGATTGTGAATAGCTGGGGCCCAAGCACCGATCCTTGCGGTACCCCACCAGTCACAGCCTGCCATCCTGAAAAAGACCCGTTTATCCCTACTCTTTGTTTTCTGTCTGTTAACCAATTCTCAATCCATGCTAGTATATTACCCCCAATTCCATGTGCCCTAATTTTGTTCACCAACCTCTTGCGTGGGACCTTATCGAAGGCCTTCTGAAAATCCAGATACACCACATCTACCAGTTCCCCTTTGTCTACTCCACTAGTTACATCCTCAAAGAACTCCAATAGGTTTGTCAAACAGGATTTCCCTTTCATAAATCCATGTTGACTCTGCCCAATCTTACTATTAGTTTCTAAGTGCCCAGTTATTGCATTTTTTACAATAGATTCCAGCATTTTCCCAAATACTGATGTGAGGCTAACAGGTCTGTAGTTCCCCGTTTTCTCTCTCCCTCCTTTCTTAAATAGCGGGGTTACATTTGCTATCCTCCAATCTGCAGGAACCGTTCCAGAATCTATAGAATTTTGGAAGATGACAACCAAAGCGTCCACTATTCCAATGGCCACCTCTTTCAAAACCCTAGGATGTTGGTCATCCAGTCCTTGAGATTTATCGACTTTTATTTCCATTAATTTTGCGAGTACTGTTTTTTAACTAATAATAATTTCTTTAAGTTCCTCATTATCGTCACACCCTTGGTTTTCTCGTATGTCTGGGAGGTTTCTTGTGTCTTCCTCCATGAAGACAGAAACAAAGTAGTTATTTAATTTCTCTGTCATTTCCTCATTCCCCATTATAAATTCTCCCGTCTCTGACTGTAAAGGACCTACATTTACCTTCGCCAGTCTTTTCCTTTTCACATACCTATAGAAGCTTTTACAATCCATTTTTATATTTTTCGCTAGTTTGTGCTCATATTCCATTTTCCCTTTCTTTATCCATTTCTTGGTCCCCCTTTTCTGATTTCTAAAAAGATCCCAATCCTCAGGTTGACTGCTTTTTCTGGCAACTTTATAAGCTTCCTCCTTTGACTTAATACTAGCTTTAATTTTTTTTGTTAGCCATGGTTGGATCACGTTTCCTTTTGGGTTTTTTAGCCCTAGAGGAATATATGTTTGTTGCAAATTATGCATTATTTCCTTGAATGTTAGCCATTGTATGTCCACCTTCATACCTTTTAGTGTAGTCTCCCAATCTACCATGGCCAACTTGTCCCTCAAACCCTTGTAGTTTCCTCTGTTTAGATTGAAGACCTTAGTTTCAGATTGGAATACATCACTCTCAAACTTAATGTAAAATTCAATCATATTATGGGTACAGCACGGGTTAGATACAGAGTAAAGCTCCCTCTACACTGTCCCATCAAACACTCCCAGGACAGGTACAGCACGGGGTTAGATACAGAGTAAAGCACCCTCTACACTGTCCCATCAAACACTCCCAGGGCAGGTACAGCACGGGGTTAGATACAGAGTAAAGCTCCCTCTACACTGTCCCATCAAACACTCCCAGGGCAGGTACAGCACGGGGTTAGATACAGAGTAAAGCTCCCTCTACACTGTCCACATCAAACACTCCCAGGGCAGGTACAGCACGGGTTAGATACAGAGTAAAGCTCCCTCTACACTGTCCCATCAACTACTCCCAGGGCAGGTACAGCACGGGGTTAGATACAGAGTAAAACTCCCTCTACACTGTTCCATCAAACACTCCCAGGGCAGGTACAGCACGGGTTAGATACTGAGTAAAGCTCCCTCTACACTGTCCCGTCAAACACTCCCAGGGCAGGTACAGCACGGGTTAGATACAGAGTAAAGCTCCCTCTACACTGTCCCATCAAACACTCCCAGGGCAGGTACAGCACGGGGTTAGATACAGAGTAAAGCTCACTCTACACTGTCCCATCAAACACTCCCAGGGCAGGTACAGCACGGGATTGATACAGAGTGAAGCTCCCTCTACACTGTCCCGTCAAACACTCCCAGGGCTGGTACAGCACGGGTTAGATACAGAGTAAAGCTCCCTCTACACTGTCCCATCAAACACTCCCAGGGCAGGTACAGCACGGGTTTGATACAGAGTAAAGCTCCCTCTACACTGTCCCGTCAAACACTCCCAGGGCAGGTACAGCACGGGTTAGATACAGAGTAAAGCTCCCTCTACACTGTCCCATCAAACACTCCCAGGGCAGGTACAGCACGGGTTCGATACAGAGTAAAGCTCCCTCTACACTGTCCCATCAAACACTCCCAGGGCAGGTACAGCACGGGTTCGATACAGAGTAAAGCGCCCTCTAATCTGCCCCTGACGATGTTGTTTCTGCTCCAGTCCAGGAACAGTTTCCAGAATGGAGATGTGGATGGAGCTCGCCGGCTGGGTCGTGTTGCGAAGTTGCTGAGTGTGGTCGCTATCGTGGGGGGACTGGTGATCATTGCGGCATACTGTGTCATCAACTTATCTTGTGAGTGTGGGTAATATCGCATTTCAAAATGGTCAGTTCCATTGGGATTGTGAACAGTGGGCGTGAATGGGAAGGGGTTCGGGTCCACTGGGATTGTGTACAGTGGGAGTGAATGGGAAGGGGTTTGGGTCCACTGGGATGGTGTACAGTGGGAGTGAATGGGAAGGGGTTTGGGCCCATTGGGATGGTGTACAGTGGGAGTGAATGGGAAGGGGTTTGGGTCCACTGGGATGGTGTACAGTGGGAGTGAATGGGAAGGGGTTTGGGTCCATTGGGATTGTGAACAGTGGGAGTGAATGGGAAAGGGTTTGGATCCATTGGGATTGTGTACAGTGGGAGTGAATGGGAAGGGTTTGGGTCCACTGGGATGGTGTACAGTGGGAGTGAATGGGAAGGGGTTTGGGTCCATTGGGATTGTGAACAGTGGGAGTGAATGGGAAGGGGTTTGGGACCATTGGGATTGTGTACAGTGGGAGTGAATGGGAAAGGGTTTGGGTCCATTGGGATTGTGAACAGTGGGAGTGAATGGGAAGGGGTTTGGGTCCATTGGGATTGTGTGCAGTGGGAGTGAATGGGAAGGGGTTTGGGCCCATTGGGATTGTGTACAGTGGGAGTGAATGGGAAGGGGTTTGGGTCCATTGGGATTGTGTGCAGTGGGAGTGAATGGGAAGGGGTTTGGGTCCATTGGGATGGTGTACAGTGGGAGTGAATGGGAAGGGGTTTGGTCCATTGGGATGGTGTACAGTGGGAGTGAATGGGAAGGGGTTGGGTCCATTGGGATGGTGTACAGTGGGAGTGAATGGGAAGGGGTTTGGGTCCATTGGGATTGTGTGTAGTGGGAGTGAATGGGAAGGGGTTTGGGTCCATTGGGATTGTGTACAATGGGAATGAATGGGAACGGTTTGGGTCCATTGGGATGGTGTACAGTGGGAGTGAATGGGAAGGGGTTTGGGTCCATTGGGAATCTGTACAGTGGGAGTGAATGGGAAGGGGTTTGGATCCTTTGGGATTGTGTACTGTGGGAGTGAATGGGAAGGGGTTGCGTCCATTGGGAATCTGTACAGTGGGAGTGAATGGGAAGGGTTTGGGTCCATTGGGATTGTGTACTGTGGGCGTGAATGGGAAGGGGTTTGGATCCATTGGGATTGTGTACTGTGGGAGTGAATGGGAAGGGGTTGGGTCCATTGGGAATCTGTACAGTGGGAGTGAACGGGAAGGCGTTGCTCCATTGGGATTCCATACAATGAGAATAAATGGGAAGGGTTTGGGTCCATTGGGATTCTGTACAAAGGGAATTAATGGGAAGGGGTTTGGTCCATTGGGATTGTGTACAATGGGAGTGAATGGGAAGGGGTTGTGTCCATTTGGATTGTGTACAGTAAGAGTGAATGGGAAGGGGTTGGGTCCATTGGGATTGTGTACAATGGGAGTGAAAGGGAAGGAGTTGTGTCCATTGGGATTGTGTACAATGGGAGTGAATGGGAAGGGGTTTGGGTCCATTGGGATTCTGTGCAGTGGGAGTGAATGGGAAGGGGTTTGGGTCCATTGCGTTTCTGTATAGTGGGTGTGAATGGGAAGGAGTTGTGTCCATTGGGATTGTGTATAATGGGAGTGAATGGGAAGGGGTTTGATCCATTGGGTTTGTGTACAATGGGAGTTAATGGGAAGGGGTTGGGTCCATTGGGATTGTGTACAATGGGAGTGAATGGGAAGGGTTTGGGTCGATTGGGATGGTGTACAATTGGAGTGAATGGGAAGGGGTTGGGTCCATTGGGATTCAGTACAATGGGAGTGAATGGGAAGGGATTGGATCCATTGGGATTCGGTATAATGAGAGTGAAAGGGAAGGAGTTGGGTCCATTGGGATTGTGTACAATGGGAGTGAAAGGGAAGGGGTTTGGTCCATTGGGATCGTGAACAGTGGGAGTGAATGGGAAGGGGTTTGGGTCCATTGGGATTGTGTACAATGGGAGTGAATGGGAAGGGGTTGGGTCCATTGGGATTGTCTGCTCTTGGAGTAAATGGGGAGGGGTTGGGTTCATTGTGATTCCGTACAATGGGAATGAATGGGAAGGGGTTGGGTCCATTGGGATTCTGTACAATGAGAATGAATGGGAAGGGTTTGGGTCCATTGGGATTGTGTATACTGGGAGTGAATGGGAAAGGGCTCCTCCATAGGGATGTGTACAGTGGGAGTGAATGGGAAGGGTTTGGGTCCATTGGGATTGTGTACTGTGGGAATGAATGGGAAGGGGTTGGTCCATTGGGATTGTGTACAGTGGGAGTGAATGGGAAGGGGTTGGGTCCATTGGGGTTGTGTACAGTGGGCGTGAATGGGAAGAGGTTTGGGTCCATTGGGATTGTGTACAGTGGGAGTGAATGGGAAGGGGTTGGTCCATTGGGATTGTTTACAGTAGGAGTGAATGGGAAGGAGTTGGGTCCATTGGGAATCGGCACAATGCGGGAGAGGATGTCTTGTTTGGAGACTGACTCTGCTCTGAGATGCAGTGTTTTTGCTGCAATCATCTTTTTCCCTCATTAATATTTATAGCGGGAGCTGCATTGCGCTTGGGATCAGGTCTGGAATACTGAGGAGGGCTGTGAGGGGGAGGGGTGTGCAGTAATGGGTCCCTTTCCTGCACGGATTGCCCAGTGAGTGATGTCAGTGGAAGTCCCGGGGGAATGACAGAGAGATTCCCTCAATCAGCATTCACAGAATATAACTACTAGAGAAAGAGAGAGAGTCAGCGAGAGAGAGAAAGACAGAGAGAGAGAGAGAGACAGTGAGAGAGAGACAGAGAGAGAGATAGACAGAGAGACAGAGAGACAGAGAGAGAGACAGCGAGAGACAGACAGAGAGACAGAGACAGAGACAGAGAGACAGCGAGAGAGAGAAAGACAGAGAGGGAGAGCGAGAGAGACAGTGAGAGAGACAGAGAGAGAGAGAGAGAGAGAGAGAGGGACAGAGACAGATAGACAGAGACAGAGACAGAGACAGAGAAAGAGACAGAGAAAGAGACAGAGAAAGAGACAGAGAGAGAGACAGAGAGAGAGACAGAGAGAGAGACAGAGAGACAGAAACAGAGAAACAGAGAGAGAGAGAGAGAGAGAGAGGGGGAGGCAGAGCGAGAGAGAGACAGAGAGAGACAGACAGAGAGAGAGACAGAGACAGAGACAGAGAGAGAGAGACAGACAGAGAGAGAGACAGAGAGAGAGAGAGACAGAGAGAGAGACAGAGAGAGAGACAGAGAGAGAGACAGAGAGAGAGAGACAGTGAGAGAGACAGAGAGAGAGAGACAGAGAGAGAGAGAGACAGAGACAGAGAGAGACAGTGAGAGAGACAGAGACAGAGAGCCCCTGGGTTGGGGCGAGGGGGGAGATGATGTAATCACTGTCCAATACTAATCGGAACCTTCCCCTCTTCTGCCCACAGTCCTTCAGTGAAGGTCAGCCCGAGATCTCCTGCCCCCCTGGATCCTGAGGAGAGACCTTTTTAATCCTTTGAGACCCAGTCAGCTGGGCTGATTAACAGCGGACGAGAGGAGGAGGAGGAGGAGAGAAAGGGGGGGGACAGCGAGAAAGACTCCTGGCAACCTTGCTAAAGAGAGGAGTTCGTCAATCTCCGAAGACTGATCTATGTCGCATGCCAAATTTCAATTTACAAACTCTTTGGGTAGGGGGAAGGAGAGAACGGGACGCCTGAAATGTTTGTAATCATTGGGTCGGGAATCGATTGAAGGCGGCTCCCAGGAAAGTTTTCTGAGCACGGAGCGGGGAGGGGGTTGCCGTGGAATGGAGAGGGAATCGCCCAAGGAATTTCACTTTTCTAACTTCGTACCGCACCATCGACGTGAACAAGCACATTAAGAACCGTGGTCTCTGTAGAGAAGCCGAGGACAGTGACTGTTAGGGGGCCAGTCTGTATCTGGGGCTGAATCTCTGTGCCCCATCACCCGCTGCACTTAGACCCAATTATCTGCTGCATGTTACCCTGTGATGTGAGGGAGAGATGGCTCGCTGTCAACCTCCCTCTGCATCTTTCTCGCTCTCCCCTCGGGGAGGGGGGCAGGAGGTGCAGACACCTTAAGAAGCACCACTTGCTGACTGACTGATTGTTAAATATCGCCTCTCTCCCCTTCCCCACTCCTCCACTTCAAATCAAACACATCCAGAGATGTGCTGAGGGATCGCTCAGCCTTAGAAACCCAGGACTGGCTTGATCCAGAGAGTGGGTCCGGGACACGTGCGATACAGAGTCAGATGCTGGGTGTAAAGTGAGGGGATCACTGTCAGGGTAATGTAGAGGGAGCTCTGTATTATACCTGTCCCCGGGAGCGCTCGATGCTGACACTGGGTATAAAGTGGGGGTACACTGTCAGGGTAATGTAGAGGGAGCTCTGTATTGTACCTGTCCCCGGGAGCGCTCGATGCTGACACTGGGTATAAAGTGGGGCTACACTGTCAGGGTAATGTAGAGGGAGCTCTGTATTGTACCTGTCCCGGGAGCGCTCGATGCTGACACTGGGTATAAAGTGGGGGTACACTGTCAGGGTAATGTACAGGGAGCTCTGTATTGTACCTGCCCCGGGAGCGCTCGATGCTGACACTGGGTATAAAGTGGGGGTACACTGTCAGGGTAATGTAGAGGGAGCTCTGTATTGTACCTGCCCCGGGAGCGCTCGATGCTGACACTGGGTATAAAGTGGGGATACACTGTCAGGGTAATGTAGAGGGAGCTCTGTATTGTACCTGTCCCGGGAGCGCTCGATGCTGACACTGGATATAAAGTGGGGGTACACTGTCAGGGTAATGTAGAGGGAGCTCTGTATTGTACCTGCCCCGGGAGCGCTCGATGCTGACACTGGGTATAAAGTGGGGGTGCACTGTCAGGGTAATGTAGAGGGAGCTTTGTATTGTAGCTGCCTCTTGCTGGACCTACTCTCGGGATTGCCTCCAAGGCTAAGCTCAGAGAAACACCCAGCGTTATTCGGGAGCGAGTAGCTCCCTGAATTTAATTTCCCCGGGGGAGAGGGGAAGCGAGGGCTGATCACAATCCGCTAACTGCCACATGAGGGGGAAGGGAGTGAGAGCTTCGATCTGATGGAGTCATCACTCCCCGACCTCCAAGCACACTGCCTGAGAACAACACTCTTTTTAACCTTCAACGGACTATGTCAGTTTTAAGCGAGGCTTTGCTCGTTTTTAAAGCATGCGCGGAAAATAATTTTAAAATAATATTATATATAAATCTATCTATAGGACTAGAGACCAGAACCGCACCGTTGCCTGTCTCGGGATCTGCCAGTCTCTTGTTTTTTTCTTACTGAGGTGTACGGGACGCGAATCTGTCTCTGTGTGTGTGTGTTTCGTGTCTGAAATTCAGCATGCACACTGAAGCTCTCGAGAGCTGGAATGATATTATTATGCATACTTTTGTATTTGGGCATGGAACAAGGAAGTAAAGAATCAGCATGAGAAACCCAGCATTTGCACAGTTCCTCAGACCCCTTCTCCTGACCCACCTGACGTCGGCTGTCCCAGCACAGGATGGGGAATGGAGCCTGGGATCTTCCTGCTCTGTGTGCATGTGTGTGTCTACATGGGCCAAACTCCCTCTAAGGTTTCCCCCCACCCTGCCCTAGCCCTGAACTTGCATCTCTCTCCAGTTTCTCTCCGATCTCCCCTCATGCCCTCTCCGAGCGCATCTTGTTCAGGAGACCCACCCCCTGCTCCCTCGACCCTATTCCCACCAAACTGCTGACCACCCAACTTCCCTTCCTGGCTCCCATGTTAGCTGACATTGTTAACGGTTCTCTCTCCTCAGGTACTGTCCCCTTCTCCCTCAAATTTACCATCTCCTCAAA
Source organism: Squalus acanthias (assembly GCA_030390025.1). Lineage (NCBI taxonomy): Eukaryota > Metazoa > Chordata > Chondrichthyes > Squaliformes > Squalidae > Squalus > Squalus acanthias. Next base: position 111,180 of record JASTWF010001041.1, on the reverse strand, counting down.
AAACAAACCTTGATCATTCAGTCCTTGCAAACTACCGCCCCATCTCCAACCTCCCTTTCCTCTCCAAAGTCCTTGAACGTGTTGTCGCCTCCCAAATCCGTGCCAATCTTTCCCGCAATTCCATGTTTGAATCCCTCCAATCAGGTTTCCGCCCTTGCCACAGTACCGAAACAGCTCTCATCAGAGTCACAAATGACATCCTTTGTGACTGTGACAAAGGTAAACTATCCCTCCTCGTCCTTCTTGACTTGTCTGCAGCCTTTGACACGGTTGACTACTCCATCCTTCTCCAACGCCTCTCCACCGTCGTCCAGCTGGGTGGGACTGCACTCGCCTGGTTCCATTCTTATCTATCTAATCGTAGCCAGAGAATCACCTGCAACGGCTCCTCTTCCCGCTCCCGCATCATTATCTCTGGTGACCCCAAGGATCTATCCTTGGCCCCCTCCTATTTCTCATCTACATGTTGCCCCTCGGTGACATCATCCGAAAACACAGCGTCAGTTTCCACATGTACACTGATGACACCCAGCTCTACCTCACTACTTCTTCTCTCGACCCCTCCACGGTCTCTGATTTATCAGACTGCTTGTCCAACACCTAGTTCTGGATGAGCAGAAATTTCTTCCAACGAAATATTGGGAAGACTGAAGCCATTGTCTTCGGTCCCCGCCACAAACTCCGATCCCTATCCACCGACTCCATCCCTCTCCCCGGCAACTGTCTGAGGCTGAACCAGACTGTTCCCAACCTTGGGGTCAGATTTGACCCTGAAATGAGCTTCCGACCACATCTCCGCTCCATCACTAAGACCGCCTATTTCCACCTCCGTAACATCGCCCGTCTCTGCCCCTGCCTCAGCTCATCCGCTGCTGAAACCCTCATCCATGCCTTTGTTACCTCCAGACTTGACTATTCCAACGCACTCCTGGCTGGCCTCCCTCGTTCTACCTTACGTTAAAATTGAGCTCATCCAAAACTCTGCTGCCCCGTGTCCTAACTCGCACCAAGTCCCGTTCACCCATCACCCCTGTGCTCGCTGACCTACATTGGCTCCCTGTTAAGCAACGCCTCGATTTTGGGATGTTTTACTACGTCAAAGGCGCGATATAAATACAAGTTATTGTTAGTGCTGCGTGGGTGGTGTGGGGCAACTGAGCCATCCAGTTCCTGCCTTCTTTTCCCCGCCTGTGTCTCATTCTCTCTCTCTCCCTGTGTTTCTGGACCAGTGCCCAGTTCTGCAGCCTCCTGGCTAATAGCCCGAACCTGACAATAACAGATGGAGACAGGCTGTGTGCACAACCCACACACACACGCGCGCCTGGTCCCAGAGCTCTCGGCAGCTCATTCATTCCCAGCCTCGCATTCTGCACTGCGGATGTAGTCATGGAGACGGGAGCTCATAGCGAATAAAGTTAGAAAGCAGCACTGGAGCGAGAGAGAGATGCGTCGCTGCACAGAGATTGCGCGACACCACACACACACAGAACAGCACCATTCACTCCCAGCTCGCTGACCCTCCAATCCCTCACACCCAGAGTGACCAGTCCCAGCTCTCTGTCCCTCCAATCCCTCACACCCAGAGTGACCAGTCCCAGCTCTCTGTCCCTCCAATCCCCCAGACCCAGAGTGACCAGTCCCAGCTCTCTGTCCCTCCAATCCCCCACACCCAGAGTGACCAGTCCCAGCTCGCTGACACTCCAATCCCCCACACCCAGAGTGACCAGTCCCAGCTCTCTGTCCCTCCAATCCCCCACACCCAGAGTGACCAGTCCCAGCTCTCTGTCCCTCCAATCCCCCACACCCAGCGAGACCAGTCCCAGCTCTCTGTCCCTCCAATCCCCCACACCCAGAGTGACCAGTCCCAGCTCTCTGTCCCTCCAATCCCCCACACCCAGAGTGACCAGTCCCAGCTCGCTGACACGCCAATCGCCCACACCCAGAGTGACCAGTCCCAGCTCTCTGACCCTCCAATCCCCCACACCCAGAGTGACCAGTCCCAGCTCTCTGACCCTCCAATCCCTCACACCCAGAGTGACCAGTCCCAGCTCGCTGACACGCCAATCGCCCACACCCAGAGTGACCAGTCCCAGCTCTCTGTCCCTCCAATACCCCACACCCAGAGTGACCAGTCCCAGCTCTCTGTCCCTCCAATCCCCCACACCCAGAGTGACCAGTCCCAGCTCGCTGACCCTCCAATCGCCCACACCCAGAGTGACCAGTCCCAGCTCTCTGACCCTCCAATCGCCTACACCCAGAGTGACCAGTCCCAGCTCTCTGTCCCTCCAATCCCCCACACCCAGAGTGACCAGTCCCAGCTCGCTGACCCTCCAATCGCCCACACCCAGAGTGACCAGTCCCAGCTCTCTGACCCCACAATCCCTCACACCCAGAGTGACCAGTCCCAGCTCTCTGTCCCTCCAATCCCCACACCCAGAGTGACCAGTCCCAGCTCTCTGTCCCTCCAATCCCCCACACCCAGAGTGACCAGTCCCAGCTCTCTGACCCTCCAATCCCTCAAACCCAGAGTGACCAGTCCCAGCTCTCTGTCCCTCCAAACCCCCACACCGAGTGAGCAGTCCCAGCTCTCTGTCCCTCCAATCCCCCACACCCAGAGTGACCAGTCCCAGCTCGCTGACCCTCCAATCGCCCACACCCAGAGTGACCAGTCCCAGCTCTCTGTCCCTCCAAACCCCCACACCGAGTGAGCAGTCCCAGCTCTCTGTCCCTCCAATCCCCCACACCCAGAGTGACCAGTCCAGCTCGCTGACCCTCCAATCCCCCACACCCAGAGTGACCAGTCCCAGCTCTCTGTCCCTCCAATCCCCCACATCCAGAGTGACCAGTCCCAGCTCTCTGACCCTCCAATCCCCCACACCCAGAGTGACCAGTCCCAGCTCTCTGTCCCTCCAATCCCCTACACCCAGAGTGACCAGTCCCAGCTCTCTGTCCCTCCAATCCCCCACACCCAGAGTGACCAGTCCCAGCTCTCTGACCCTCCAATCCCCCACACCCAGAGTGACCAGTCCCAGCTCTCTGTCCCTCCAATCCCCCACACCCAGAGTGACCAGTCCCAGCTCTCTGTCCCTCCAATCCCCCACACCCAGAGTGACCAGTCCCAGCTCTCTGTCCCTCCAATCCCCCACACCCAGAGTGACCAGTCCCAGCTCTCTGACCCTCCAATCCCCCACACCCAGAGTGAGCAGTCCCAGCTCTCTGTCCCTCCAATCCCTCAAACCCAGAGTGACCAGTCCCAGCTCTCTGTCCCTCCAATCCCCCACACCCAGAGTGACCAGTCCCAGCTCTCTGTCCCTCCAATCCCCCACACCCAGAGTGACCAGTCCCAGCTCTCTGACCCTCCAATCCCTCACACCCAGAGTGACCAGTCCCAGCTCTCTGACCCTCCAATCCCCCACACCCAGAGTGACCAGTCCCAGCTCTCTGTCCCTCCAATCCCCCACACCCAGAGAGACCAGTCCCAGCTCTCTGTCCCTCCAATCCCCCACACCCAGAGTGACCAGTCCCAGCTCTCTGTCCCTCCAATCCCCCACACCCAGAGTGACCAGTCCCAGCTCTCTGACCCTCCAATCCCCCAGACCCAGAGTGACCAGTCCCAGCTCTGACCCTCCAATACCCCACACCCAGAGTGACCAGTCCCAGCTCTCTGTCCCTCCAATCCCCCACACCCACAGTGATCAGTCCCAGCTCTCTGTCCCTCCAATCCCCCACACCCAGAGTGACCAGTCCCAGCTCTCTGACCCTCCAATCCCCCACACCCAGAGTGACCAGTCCCAGCTCTCTGACCCTCCAATCCCCCAGACCCACAGTGACCAGTCCCAGCTCTCTGACCCTCCAATCCCCCACACCCAGAGTGAGCAGTCCCAGCTCTCTGTCCCTCCAGTCCCCCACACCCAGAGTGACCAGTCCCAGCTCTCTGACCCTCCAATCCCCCAGACCCACAGTGACCAGTCCCAGCTCTCTGACCCTCCAATCCCCCACACCCAGAGTGAGCAGTCCCAGCTCTGACCCTCCAATCCCCCACACCCAGAGTGACCAGTCCCAGCTCTCTGTCCCTCCAATCCCCCACACCCAGAGTGACCAGTCCCAGCTCTCTGACCCTCCAGTCCCTCACACCCAGAGTGACCAGTCCCAGCTCTCTGTCTCTCCAATCGCCCACACCCAGAGTGACCAGTCCCAGCTCTCTGACCCTCCAGTCCCTCACACCCAGAGTGACCAGTCCCAGCTCTCTGTCCCTCCAATCCCCCACACACAGGGTGACCAGTCCCAGCTCTCTGTCCCTCCAATCCCCCACACCCAGAGTGACCAGTCCCAGCTCTCTGTCCATCCAATCCCCCACACCCAGAGTGAGCAGTCCCAGCTCTCTGACCCCACAATCCCTCACACCCAGAGTGACCAGTCCCAGCTCTCTGACCCCACAATCCCTCACACCCAGAGTGACCAGTCCCAGCTCTCTGTCTCTCCAATCGCCCACACCCAGAGTGACCAGTCCCAGCTCTCTGACCCTCCAGTCCCTCACACCCAGAGTGACCAGTCCCAGCTCTCTGACCCTCCAATCCCCCACACCCAGAGTGAGCAGTCCCAGCTCTCTGTCCCTCCAGTCCCTCACACCCAGAGTGACCAGTCCCAGCTCGCTGTCCCTCCAATCCCCCACACCCAGAGTGACCAGTCCCAGCTCTCTGTCCCTCCAATCCCCCACACCCAGAGTGACCAGTCCCAGCTCTCTGTCCCTCCAATCCCCCACGCCCAGAGTGACCAGTCCCAGCTCTCTGACCCTCCAATCCCCCACACCTACAGTGACCAGTCCCAGCTCTCTGTCCCTCCAGTCCCTCACACCCAGAGTGACCAGTCCCAGCTCTCTGACCCCACAATCCCTCACACCCAGAGTGACCAGTCCCAGCTCTCTGACCCCACAATCCCTCACACCCAGAGTGACCAGTCCCAGCTCTCTCACCCTCCAATCCCCCACACCCAGAGTGACCAGTCCCAGCTCTCTGACCCTCCAATCCCCCACACCCAGAGTGACCAGTCCCAGCTATCTGACCCTCCAAACCCCCAGACCCAGAGTGACCAGTCCCAGCTCTCTGAGCCTCCAATCCCCCACACCCAGAGTGACCAGTCCCAGCTCTCTGTCCCTCCAATCGCCCAAACCCAGAGTGAGCATTCCCAGCTCTCTGTCCCTCCAATCCCTCACACCCAGAGTGACCAGTCCCAGCTCTCTGTCCCTCCAATCCCCCACACCCAGAGTGAACAGTCCCAGCTCTCTGTCCCTCCAATCGCCCAAACCCAGAGTGAGCATTCCCAGCTCTCTGTCCCTCCAATCCCCCACACCCAGAGTGACCAGTCCCAGATCTCTGTCCCTCCAATCCCCCACACCCAGAGTGAACAGTCCCAGCTCTCTGTCCCTCCAATCCCCCACACCCAGAGTGACCAGTCCCAGCTCTCTGACCCCACAATCCCTCACACCCAGAGTGACCAGTCCCAGCTCTCTGACCCCACAATCCCCCACACCCAGAGTGACCAGTCCCAGCTCTCTGTCCCTCCAATCCCTCAGCCCAGAGTGACCAGTCCCAGCTCTGTCCCTCCAAACCCCCACACGCAGAGTGACCAGTCCCAGCTCTGTCCCTCCAATCCCCCACACCCAGAGTGACCAGTCCCAGCTCTCTGTCCCTCCAATCCCCCACACCCAGAGTGACCAGTCCCAGCTCTCTGTCCCTCCAATCCCCCACACCCAGAGTGACCAGTCCCAGCTCTCTGTCCCTCCAATCCCTCACACCCAGAGTGAGCAGTCCCAGCTCTCTGTCCCTCCAAACCCCAGACCCAGAGTGACCAGTCCCAGCTCTCTGTCCCTCCAATCCCCCACACCCAGAGTGACCAGTCCCAGCTCTCTGACCCTCCAATCCCCAGAGCCAGTGAGCAGTCCCAGCTCTCTGTCCCTCCAATCCCCCACACCCAGAGTGACCAGTCCCAGCTCTCTGACCCTCCAATCCCCCAGACCCAGAGTGACCAGTCCCAGCTCTCTGACCCTCCAATCCCCCACACCCAGAGTGACCAGTCCCAGCTCTCTGACCCTCCAATCCCCCACACCCAAAGTGACCAGTCCCAGCTCTCTCACCCTCCAATCCCTCAAACCCAGAGTGACCAGTCCCAGCTCTCTGTCCCTCCAATCCCCCACACACAGGGTGACCAGTCCCAGCTCTCTGTCCCTCCAATCCCCACACCCAGAGTGACCAGTCCCAGCTCTCTGTCCATCCAATCCCCCACACCCAGAGTGAGCAGTCCCAGCTCTCTGACCCCACAATCCCTCACACCCAGAGTGACCAGTCCCAGCTCTCTGACCCCACAATCCCTCACACCCAGAGTGACCAGTCCCAGCTCTCTGTCCCTCCAATCCCCCACACCCAGAGTGACCAGTCCCAGCTCTCTGACCCTCCAATCCCCACACCCAGAGTGACCAGTCCCAGCTCTCTGTCCCTCCAATCCCCCACACCCACAGTGACCAGTCCCAGCTCTCTGTCCCTCCAATCCCCCACACCCAGAGTGACCAGTCCCAGCTCTCTGACCCCACAATCCCCCACACCCAGAGTGACCAGTCCCAGCTCTCTGACCCTCCAATCCCCAGAGCCAGAGTGACCAGTCCCAGCTCTCTGACCCTCCAATCCCCCACACCCAGAGTGACCAGTCCCAGCTCTCTGTCCCTCCAATCCCCCACACCCAGAGTGACCTGTCCCAGCTCGCTGTCCCTCCAATCCCCCACACCCAGAGTGACCTGTCCCAGCTCTCTGTCCCTCCAATCCCCCACACCCAGAGTGACCAGTCCCAGCTCTCTGTCCCTCCAATCCCCCACACCCAGAGTGACCAGTCCCAGCTCTCTGTCCCTCCAATCCCCCACACCCAGAGTGACCTGTCCCAGCTCTCTGTCCCTCCAATCCCCCACACCCAGAGTTACCAGTCCCAGCTCTCTGTCCCTCCAATCCCCCACACCCAGAGTGACCAGTCCCAGCTCTCTGACCCTCCAGTCCCCCACACCCAGAGTGACCAGTCCCAGCTCTCTGTCCCTCCAATCCCCCACACCCAGAGTGACCAGTCCCAGCTCTCTGTCCCTCCAATCCCCCACACCCAGAGTGACCAGTCCCAGCTCTCTGACCCTCCAATCCCCCACACCCAGAGTCACCAGTCCCAGCTCTCTGACCCTCCAATCCCCCACACCCAGAGTGACCAGTCCCAGCTCTCTGTCCCTCCAATCCCTCACACCCAGAGTGACCAGTCCCAGCTCTCTGTCCCTCCAATCCCCCACACCCAGAGTGACCAGTCCCAGCTCTCTGACCCTCCAATCCCCCACACCCAGAGTGACCAGTCCCAGCTCTCTGACCCTCCAATCCCCCACACCCAGAGTGACCAGTCCCAGATCTCGGTCCTTCCAATCCCCCACACCCAGAGTGACCAGTCCCAGCTCACTGTCCCTCCAATCCCCAGACCCAGAGTGACCAGTCCCAGCTCTCTGACCCACCAATCCCCCACACCCAGGGTGGCCAGTCCCAGCTCTCTGTCCCTCCAATCGCCCACACCCAGAGTGACCAGTCCCAGCTCTCTGTCCCTCCAATCCCCCACACCCAGAGTGACCAGTCCCAGCTCTCTGTCCCTCCAATCCCCCACACCCAGAGTGACCAGTCCCAGCTCTCTGACCCTCCAATCCCGCACACCCAGAGTGACCAGTCCCAGCTCTCTGTCCCTCCAATCCCCCACACCCAGAGTGACCAGTCCCAGCTCTCTGTCCCTCCAATCCCTCACACCCAGAGTGACCAGTCCCAGCTCTCTGTCCCTCCAATCCCCCACACCCAGAGTGACCAGTCCCAGCTCTCTGTCCCTCCAATCCCCCACACCCAGAGTGACCAGTCCCAGCTCTCTGACCCTCCAATCCCCCACACCCAGAGTGACCAGTCCCAGATCTCGGTCCTTCCAATCCCCCACACCCAGAGTGACCAGTCCCAGCTCACTGTCCCTCCAATCCCCAGACCCAGAGTGACCAGTCCCAGCTCTCTGACCCTCCAATCCCCCACACCCAGAGTGACCAGTCCCAGCTCTCTGTCCCTCCAATCCCCCACACCCAGAGTGACCAGTCCCAGCTCTCTGTCCCTCCAATCCCCCACACCCAGAGTGACCAGTCCCAGCTCTCTGTCCCTCCAATCCCCACACCCAGAGTGACCAGTCCCAGCTCTCTGTCCCTCCAATCCCCCACACCCAGAGTGACCAGTCCCAGCTCTCTGTCCCTCAAATCCCTCAAACCCAGAGTGACCAGTCCCAGCTCTCTGACCCTCCAATCCCCCACACCCAGAGTGACCAGTCCCAGCTCTCTGACCCTCCAATCCCCCACACCCAGAGTGACCAGTCCCAGCTCTCTGTCCCTCCAATCCCCCACACCCAGAGTGACCAGTCCCAGCTCTCTGTCCCTCCAATCCCCCAGACCCAGAGTGACCAGTCCCAGCTCTCTGACTCTCCAATGCCTCACACCCAAAGTGACCAGTCCCAGCTCTCTGTCCCTACAGTCCCCCACACCCAGAGTGACCAGTCCCAGCTCTCTGTCCCTCCAATCCCCCACACCCAGAGTGACCAGTCCCAGCTCTCTGTCCCTCCAATCCCCCACACCCAAAGTGACCAGTCCCAGCTCTCTGTCCCTACAGTCCCCCACACCTAGAGTGACCAGTCCCAGCTCTCTGTCCCTCCAATCCCCCACACCCAGAGTGACCAGTCCCAGCTCTCTGTCCCTACAGTCCCCCACACCTAGAGTGACCAGTCCTAGCTCTCTGTCCCTCAAATCCCTCACACCCAGTGTGACCAGTCCCAGCTCTCTGTCCCTCAAATCCCTCACACCCAAAGTGACCAGTCCCAGCTCTCTGTCCCTCCAATCCCCCACACCCAGAGTGACCAGTCCCAGCTCTCTGTCCCTCAAATCCCTCACACCCAGTGTGACCAGTCCCAGCTCTCTGTCCCTCCAATCACTCATACCCAGAGTGACCAGTCCCAGCTCTCTGTCCCTCCAATCCCCCACACCCAGAGTGACCAGTCCCAGATCTCGGTCCCTCCAATCCCCCAGACCCAGAGTGACCAGTCCCAGCTCTCTGTCCCTCCAATCCCCCACACCCAGAGTGACCAGTCCCAGCTCTCTGTCCCTCCAATCCCCAGACCCAGAGTGACCAGTCCTAGCTCTCTGTCCCTACAGTCCCACACACCCAGAGTGACCAGTCCCAGCTCTCTGTCCCTCCAGTCCCTCACACCCAGAGTGACCAGTCCCAGCTCTCTGTCCCTCCAATCCCCCACACCCAGAGTGACCAGTCCCAGCTCTCTGACCCTCCAATCCCCAGACCCAGAGTGACCAGTCCCAGCTCTCTGACCCGCCAATCCCCCAGACCCACAGTGACCAGTCCCAGCTCTCTGACCCTCCAATCCCCCACACCCAGAGTGACCAGTCCCAGCTCACTGTCCCTCCAATCCCCCACACCCAGAGTGAGCAGTCCCAGCTCTCTGTCCCTCCAATCCCCCACACCCAGAGTGACCAGTCCCAGCTCTCTGACCCTCCAATCCCCCACACCCAGAGTGACCAGTCCCAGCTCTCTGTCCCTCCAATCCCCCAGACCCACAGTGACCAGTCCCAGCTCTCTGTCCCTCCAATCCCCCAGACCCACAGTGACCAGTCCCAGCTCTCTGTCCCTCCAATCCCCCACACCCAGAGTGAGCAGTCCCAGCTCTCTGACCCTCCAATCCCCAGACCCAGAGTGACCAGTCCCAGCTCTCTGACCCGCCAATCCCCCAGACCCACAGTGACCAGTCCCAGCTCTCTGTCCCTCCAATCCCTCACACTCAGAGTGACCAGTCCCAGCTCTCTGACCCTCCAATCCCCAGACCCAGAGTGACCAGTCCCAGCTCTCTGACCCGCCAATCCCCCAGACCCACAGTGACCAGTCCCAGCTCTCTGTCCCTCCAATCCCCCACACCCAGAGTGACCAGTCCCAGCTCTCTGACCCTCCAATCCCCCACACCCAGAGTGACCAGTCCCAGCTCTCTGACCCTCCAATCCCCCACACCCAGAGTGACCAGTCCCAGCTCTCTGACCCGCCAATCACCCAGACCCACAGTGACCAGTCCCAGCTCTGTCCCTCCAATCCCCCACACCCAGAGTGACCAGTCCCAGCTCTCTGACCCTCCAATCCCCAGAGCCAGAGTGACCAGTCCCAGCTCTCTGACCCTCCAATCCCCCACACCCAGAGTGACCAGTCCCAGCTCTCTGACCTTCAAATCCCCCACACCCAGAGTGACCAGTCCCAGCTCACTGTCCCTCCAATCCCCCACACCCAGAGTGACCAGTCCCAGCTCTCTGTCCATCCAATCCCCCACACCCAGAGTGAGCAGTCCCAGCTCTCTGACCCCACAATCCCTCACACCCAGAGTGACCAGTCCCAGCTCTCTGACCCCACAATCCCTCACACCCAGAGTGACCAGTCCCAGCTCTCTGTCTCTCCAATCGCCCACACCCAGAGTGACCAGTCCCAGCTCTCTGACCCTCCAGTCCCTCACACCCAGAGTGACCAGTCCCAGCTCTCTGACCCTCCAATCCCCCACACCCAGAGTGAGCAGTCCCAGCTCTCTGACCCTCCAATCCCCCACACCCAGAGTGACCAGTCCCAGCTCTCTGTCCCTCCAATCCCCCACACCCAGAGTGACCAGTCCTAGCTCTCTGTCCCTCCAATCCCCCACACCCAGAGTGACCAGTCCCAGCTCTCTGTCCATCCAATCCCCCACACCCAGAGTGAGCAGTCCCAGCTCTCTGTCCATCCAATCCCCCACACCCAGAGTGACCAGTCCCAGCTCTCTGACCCTCCAATCCCCCACACCTACAGTGACCAGTCCCAGCTCTCTGTCCCTCCAGTCCCTCACACCCAGAGTGACCAGTCCCAGCTCTCTGACCCCACAATCCCTCACACCCAGAGTGACCAGTCCCAGCTCTCTGACCCCACAATCCCTCACACCCAGAGTGACCAGTCCCAGCTCTCTCACCCTCCAATCCCCCACACCCAGAGTGACCAGTCCCAGCTCTCTGACCCTCCAATCCCCCACACCCAGAGTGACCAGTCCCAGCTATCTGACCCTCCAAACCCCCAGACCCAGAGTGACCAGTCCCAGCTCTCTGAGCCTCCAATCCCCCACACCCAGAGTGACCAGTCCCAGCTCTCTGTCCCTCCAATCGCCCAAACCCAGAGTGAGCATTCCCAGCTCTCTGTCCCTCCAATCCCTCACACCCAGAGTGACCAGTCCCAGATCTCTGTCCCTCCAATCCCCCACACCCAGAGTGAACAGTCCCAGCTCTCTGTCCCTCCAATCCCCCACACCCAGAGTGACCAGTCCCAGCTCTCTGACCCCACAATCCCTCACACCCAGAGTGACCAGTCCCAGCTCTCTGACCCCACAATCCCCCACACCCAGAGTGACCAGTCCCAGCTCTCTGTCCCTCCAATCCCTCAGCCCAGAGTGACCAGTCCCAGCTCTGTCCCTCCAACCCCCACACGCAGAGTGACCAGTCCCAGCTCTGTCCCTCCAATCCCCCACACCCAGAGTGACCAGTCCCAGCTCTCTGTCCCTCCAATCCCCCACACCCAGAGTGACCAGTCCCAGCTCTCTGTCCCTCCAATCCCCCACACCCAGAGTGACCAGTCCCAGCTCTCTGTCCCTCCAATCCCTCACACCCAGAGTGAGCAGTCCCAGCTCTCTGTCCCTCCAAACCCCCAGACCCAGAGTGACCAGTCCCAGCTCTCTGTCCCTCCAATCCCCCACACCCAGAGTGACCAGTCCCAGCTCTCTGACCCTCCAATCCCCAGAGCCAGTGAGCAGTCCCAGCTCTCTGTCCCTCCAATCCCCCACACCCAGAGTGACCAGTCCCAGCTCTCTGACCCTCCAATCCCCCAGACCCAGAGTGACCAGTCCCAGCTCTCTGACCCTCCAATCCCCCACACCCAGAGTGACCAGTCCCAGCTCTCTGACCCTCCAATCCCCCACACCCAAAGTGACCAGTCCCAGCTCTCTGTCCCTCCAATCCCCCACACACAGGGTGACCAGTCCCAGCTCTCTGTCCCTCCAATCCCCCACACCCAGAGTGACCAGTCCCAGCTCTCTGTCCATCCAATCCCCCACACCCAGAGTGAGCAGTCCCAGCTCTCTGACCCCACAATCCCTCACACCCAGAGTGACCAGTCCCAGCTCTCTGACCCCACAATCCCTCACACCCAGAGTGACCAGTCCCAGCTCTCTGTCCCTCCAATCCCCCACACCCAGAGTGACCAGTCCCAGCTCTCTGACCCCACAATCCCCCACACCCAGAGTGACCAGTCCCAGCTCTCTGACCCTCCAATCCCCAGAGCCAGAGTGACCAGTCCCAGCTCTCTGACCCTCCAATCCCCCACACCCAGAGTGACCAGTCCTAGCTCTCTGACCCTCCAATCCCCCACACCCAGAGTGACCAGTCCCAGCTCTCTGTCCCTCCAATCCCCCCACACCCAGAGTGACCTGTCCCAGCTCGCTGTCCCTCCAATCCCCCACACCCAGAGTGACCTGTCCCAGCTCTCTGTCCCTCCAATCCCCCACACCCAGAGTGACCAGTCCCAGCTCTCTGTCCCTCCAATCGCCCACACCCAGAGTGACCAGTCCCAGCTCTCTGTCCCTCCAATCCCCCACACCCAGAGTGACCAGTCCCAGCTCTCTGTCCCTCCAATCCCCCACACCCAGAGTGACCAGTCCCAGCTCTCTGTCCCTCCAATCCCCCACACCCAGAGTGACCAGTCCCAGCTCTCTGTCCCTCAAATCCCTCAAACCCAGAGTGACCAGTCCCAGCTCTCTGACCCTCCAATCCCCCACACCCAGAGTGACCAGTCCCAGCTCTCTGACCCTCCAATCCCCCACACCCAGTGTGACCAGTCCCAGCTCTCTGTCCCTCCAATCACTCATACCCAGAGTGACCAGTCCCAGCTCTCTGTCCCTCCAATCCCCCACACCCAGAGTGACCAGTCCCAGCTCTCTGTCCCTCCAATCCCCCACACCCAGAGTGACCAGTCCCAGCTCTCTGACTCTCCAATGCCTCACACCCAAAGTGACCAGTCCCAGCTCTCTGTCCCTACAGTCCCCCACACCCAGAGTGACGAGTCCCAGCTCTCTGTCCCTCCAATCCCCCACACCCAGAGTGACCAGTCCCAGCTCTCTGACCCTCCAATCCCCCACACCCAGAGTGACCAGTCCCAGCTCTCTGTCCCTCCAATCCCCCAGACCCAGAGTGACCAGTCCCAGCTCTCTGTCCCTCGGATCCCCCACACCCAGAGTGACCAGTCCCAGCTCTCTGACCCTCCAATCCCCCAGACCCAGAGTGACCAGTCCCAGCTCTCTGTCCCTCCAATCCCCCACACGCACAGTGACCAGCCCCAGCTCTCTGTCCCTCGGATCCCCACACCCAGAGTGACCAGTCCCAGCTCTCTGTCCCTCAAATCCCCCACACCCAGAGTGACCAGTCCCAGCTCTCTGACTCTCCAATGCCTCACACCCAAAGTGACCAGTCCCAGCTCTCTGTCCCTACAGTCCCCCACACCTAGAGTGACCAGTCCCAGCTCTCTGTCCCTCAAATCCCTCACACCCAGTGTGACCAGTCCCAGCTCTCTGTCCCTCCAATCACTCATACCCAGAGTGACCAGTCCCAGCTCTCTGTCCCTCCAATCCCCCACACCCAGAGTGACCAGTCCCAGATCTCGGTCCCTCCAATCCCCCAGACCCAGAGTGACCAGTCCCAGCTCTCTGTCCCTCCAATCCCCACACCCAGAGTGACCAGTCCCAGCTCTCTGTCCCTCCAATCCCCAGACCCAGAGTGACCAGTCCCAGCTCTCTGACCCGCCAATCCCCCAGACCCACAGTGACCAGTCCCAGCTCTCTGACCCTCCAATCCCCCACACCCAGAGTGACCAGTCCCAGCTCACTGTCCCTCCAATCCCCCACACCCAGAGTGAGCAGTCCCAGCTCTCTGTCCCTCCAATCCCCCACACCAGAGTGACCAGTCCCAGCTCTCTGACCCTCCAATCCCCCACACCCAGAGTGACCAGTCCCAGCTCTCTGTCCCTCCAATCCCCCAGACCCACAGTGACCAGTCCCAGCTCTCTGTCCCTCCAATCCCCCAGACCCACAGTGACCAGTCCCAGCTCTCTGTCCCTCCAATCCCCCACACCCAGAGTGAGCAGTCCCAGCTCTCTGACCCTCCAATCCCCAGACCCAGAGTGACCAGTCCCAGCTCTCTGACCCGCCAATCCCCCAGACCCACAGTGACCAGTCCCAGCTCTCTGTCCCTCCAATCCCTCACACTCAGAGTGACCAGTCCCAGCTCTCTGACCCTCCAATCCCCAGACCCAGAGTGACCAGTCCTAGCTCTCTGACCCTCCAATCCCCAGACCCACAGTGACCAGTCCCAGCTCTCTGTCCCTCCAATCCCCCACACCCAGAGTGACCAGTCCCAGCTCTCTGACCCTCCAATCCCCCACACCCAGAGTGACCAGTCCCAGCTCTCTGACCCTCCAATCCCCCACACCCAGAGTGACCAGTCCCAGCTCTCTGACCCGCCAATCCCCCAGACCCACAGTGACCAGTCCCAGCTCTGTCCCTCCAATCCCCCACACCCAGAGTGACCAGTCCCAGCTCTCTGACCCTCCAATCCCCAGAGCCAGAGTGACCAGTCCCAGCTCTCTGACCCTCCAATCCCCCACACCCAGAGTGACCAGTCCCAGCTCTCTGACCTTCAAATCCCCCACACCCAGAGTGACCAGTCCCAGCTCACTGTCCCTCCAATCCCCCACACCCAGAGTGAGCAGTCCCAGCTCTCTGTCCCTCCAATCGCCCACACCCAGAGTGACCAGTCCCAGCTCTCTGTCCCTCCAATCCCCCACACCCAGAGTGACCAGTCCCAGCTCTCTGTCCCTCCAATCCCCCACACCCAGAGTGACCAGTCCCAGCTCTCTGTCCCTCCAATCCCCCACACCCAGAGTGACCAGTCCCAGCTCTCTGACCCTCCAATCCCCCACACCCAGAGTGACCAGTCCCAGCTCTCTGTCCCTCCAATCCCCCAGACCCACAGTGACCAGTCCCAGCTCTCTGTCCCTCCAATCCCCCAGACCCACAGTGACCAGTCCCAGCTCTCTGTCCCTCCAATCCCCCACACCCAGAGAGACCAGTCCCAGCTCTCTGTCCCTCCAATCCCCCACACCCAGTGACCAGTCCCAGCTCTCTGTCCCTCCAATCCCCCACACCCAGAGTGACCAGTCCCAGCTATCTGACCCTCCAATCCCCCAGACCCACAGTGACCAGTCCCAGCTCTCTGACCCTCCAATCCCCCACACCCAGAGTGACCAGTCCCAGCTATCTGACCCTCCAATCCCCCAGACCCACAGTGACCAGTCCCAGCTCTCTGTCCCTCCAATTCCCAGACCCAGCGAGACCAGTCCCAGCTCTCTGTCCCTCCAGTCCCCCACACCCAGAGTGACCAGTCCCAGCTCTCTGACCCTCCAATCCCCCACACCCAGAGTGACCAGTCCCAGCTCTCTGACCCTCCAATCGCCTACGCCCAGAGTGACCAGCCCCAGCTCTCTGACCCTCCAATCCCCCACACCCAGAGTGACCAGTCCCAGCTCTCTGACCCTCCAATCCCCCATACCCAGAGTGATCAGTCCCAGCTCCCTGTCCCTCCAATCCCCCACACCCAGAGTGACCAGTCCGAGCTCTCTGACCCTCCAATCCCCCAGACCCAGAGAGACCAGTCCCAGCTGTCTGTCCCTCCAATCCCCCACACCCAGAGTGACCAGTCCCAGCTCTCTGTCCCTCCAATCCCCCACACCCAGAGTGACCAGTCCCAGCTCTCTGTCCCTCCAATCCACCACATCCAGAGTGACCAGTCCCAGCTCTCTGACCCTCCAATCCCCCACACCCAGAGTGACCAGTCCCAGCTCTCTGTCCCTCCAAACCCCCAGACCCAGAGTGACCAGTCCCAGCTCTCTGTCCCTCCAATCCACCACATCCAGAGTGACCAGTCCCAGCTCTCTGACCCTCCAATCCCTCACACCCAGAGTGACCAGTCCCAGCTCTCTGTCCCTCCAAACCCCCAGACCCAGAGTGAGCAGTCCCAGCTCTCTGACCCTCCAATCCCCCAGAGCCAGAGTGACCAGTCCCAGCTCTCTGTCCCTCCAATCCCCCACACCCAGAGTGACCAGTCCCAGCTCTCTGTCCCTCCAATTCCCAGACCCAGCGAGACCAGTCCCAGCTCTCTGACCCTCCAATCCCCCAGACCCAGAGTGACCAGTCCCAGCTCCCTGTCCCTCCAATCCCTCATACCCAGAGTGACCAGTCCCAGCTCTCTGACCCTCCAATCGCCTACGCCCAGAGTGACCAGTCCCAGCTCTCTGACCCTCCAATCCCCCACACCCAGAGTGACCAGTCCCAGCTCTCTGTCCCTCCAATCCCCCACACCCAGAGTGACCAGTCCCAGCTCTCTGTCCCTCCAGTCCCTCACACCCAGAGTGACCAGTCCCAGCTCCCTGACCCTCCAATCCCCCACACCCAGAGTCACCAGTCCCAGCTCTCTGACCCTCCAATCCCCCAGACCCAGAGTGACCAGTCCGAGCTCTCTGTCCCTCCAATCCCCCACACCCAGAGTGAGCAGTCCCAGCTCTCTGTCCCTCCAATACCCCACACCCAGAGTGACCAGTCCCAGCTCTCTGACTCTCCAATCCCCCACACCCAGAGTGACCAGTCCCAGCTCTCTGTCCCTCCAATCGCCCACACCCACAGTGACCAGTCCCAGCTCTCTGACCCTCCAATCCCCCAGACCCACAGTGACCAGTCCCAGCTCTCTGTCCCTCCAATCCCCCACACCCAGAGTGACCAGTCCCAGCTCTCTGACCCTCCAATACCCCACACCCAGAGTGACCAGTCCCAGCTCTCTGTCCCTCCAATACCCCACACCCAGAGTGACCAGTCCCAGCTCTCTGTCCCTCCAATACCCCACACCCAGAGTGACCAGTCCCAGCTCTCTGACCCTCCAATCGCCCACACCCACAGTGACCAGTCCCAGCTGTCTGTCCCTCCAATCCCCCACACCCACAGTGACCAGTCCCAGCTCTCTGACCCTCCAATCCCCCAGACCCAGAGTGAGCAGTCCCAGCTCTCTTTCCCTCCAATCCCCCACACCCAGAGTGACCAGTCCCAGCTCTCTGTCCCTCCAATCGCCCACACCCAGAGTGACCAGTCCCAGCTCTCTGTCCCTCCAGTCCCTCACACCCAGAGTGACCAGTCCCAGCTCTCTGTCCCTCCAATCCCCCACACCCAGAGTGACCAGTCCCAGCTCTCTGTCCCTTCAATCCCCCACACCCAGAGTGACCAGTCCCAGCTCTCTGTCCCTCCAATCCCCCACACCCAGAGTGACCAGTCCCAGCTCTCTGTCGCTCCAATCCCCCACACCCAGAGTGACCAGTCCCAGCTCACTGTCCCTCCAATCCCCCAGACCCAGAGTGACCAGTCCCAGCTCTCTGTCCCTCCAATCCCCCACATCCAGAGTGACCAGTCCCAGCTCTCTGTCCCTCCAATCCCCCAGACCCAGAGTGACCAGTCCCAGCTCTCTGTCCCTCCAATCGCCCACACCCAAAGTGAGCAGTCCCAGCTCTCTGTCCCTCCAATCCCTCACACCGAGAGTGAGCAGTCCCAGCTCTCTGTCGCTCCAATCCCCCACAAAGAGTGACCAGTCCCAGCTCTCTGACCCTCCAATCCCTCACACCGAGAGTGAGCAGTCCCAGCTCTCTGACCCTCCAATCCCCCACACCCAGAGTGACCAGTCCCAGCTCTCTGTCCCTCCAGTCCCCCACACCCAGAGTGACCAATCCCAGCTCTCTCTCCCTCCAATCCCTCATACCCAGAGTGACCAGTCCCAGCTCCCTGTCCCTCCAAACCCCCACACCCAGAGTGACCAGTCCGAGCTCTCTGTCCCTCCAATCCCCCACACCCAGAGTGACCAGTCCCAGCTCTCTGACCCTCCAATCGCCCACACTTAGAGTGACCAGTCCCAGCTCTCTGACCCTCCAATCCCCAGAGCCAGAGTGACCAGTCCTAGCTCTCTGACCCTCCAATCCCCCAGACCCAGAGTAACCAGTCCCAGCTCTCTGTCCCTCCAATCCCTCATACCCAGAGTGACCAGTCCCAGCTCTCTGTCCCTCCAATCCCCCACACCCAGAGTGACCAGTCCCAGCTCTCTGTCCCTCCAATCCCTCAAACCCAGAGTGACCAGTCCCAGCTCTCTGTCCCTCCAAACCCCCAGACCCAGAGTGACCAGTCCCAGCTCTCTGACCCTCCAATCCCTCACACCCAGAGTGACCAGTCCCAGCTCTCTGTCCCTCCAATCGCCCACACCCAGAGTGACCAGTCCCAGCTCTCTGTCCCTCCAATCCCCCACACCCAGAGTGACCAGTCCCAGCTCTCTGTCCCTCCAATCGCCCACACCCAGAGTGACCAGTCCCAGCTCTCTGTCCCTCCAATCCCCCACACCCAGGGTGGCCAGTCCCAGCTCTCTGACCCTCCAATCCCCCACACCCAGAGCGAGCAGTCCCAGCTCTCTGTCCCTCCAATCCCCCACACCCAGAGTGACCAGTCCCAGCTCTCATTCCCTCCAATCCACCACATCCAGAGTGACCAGTCCCAGCTCTCTGTCCCTCCAATCCACCACACCCAGAGTGACCAGTCCCAGCTCTCTGACCCTCCAATCCCCCACACCCAGAGTGACCAGTCCCAGCTCTCTGACCCTCCAATCGCCCACACCCAGAGTGAGCAGTCCCAGCTCTCGGTCCCTCCAATCCCCCACACCCAGAGTGACCAGTCCCAGCTCTCTGATCCTCCAATCCCTCACACCGAGAGTGAGCAGTCCCAGCTCTCTGTCCCTCCAATCCCCCACAGCCAGAATGACCAGTCCCAGCTCTCTGTCCCTCCAGTCCCTCATACCCAGAGTGACCAGTCCCAGCTCTCTGTGCCTCCAATCCCTCATACCCAGAGTGACCAGTCCCAGCTCTCTGACCCTCCAATCCCCCACACCCAGAGTGAGCAGTCCCAGCTCTCTGTCCCTCCAATCCCCCACACCGACAGTGACCAGTCCCAGCTCTCTGTCCCTCCAATCCCCCACACCCACAGTGACCAGTCCCAGCTCTCTGTCCCTCCAATCCCCCAGACCCAGAGTGACCAGTCCCAGCTCTCTGTCCCTCCAATCCCCCACACCCAGAGTGACCAGTCCCAGCTCTCTGTCCCTCCAAACCCCCACACCCAGAGTGACCAGTCCCAGCTCTCTGTCGCTCCAATCCCCCACACACAGAGTGACCAGTCCTAGCTCTCTGACCCTCCAATCCCCCACACCCAGAGTGACCAGTCCCAGCTCTCGGTCCCTCCAATCCCCCAGACACACAGTGACCAGTCCCAGCTCTCTGACCCTCCAATCCCCCAGACACACAGTGACCAGTCCCAGCTCTCTGTCCCTCCAAACCCCCAGACCCAGAGTGACCAGTCCCAGCTCTCTGACCCTCCAATCCCCCACACCCAGAGTGACCAGTCCCAGCTCTCTGACCCTCCAGTCCCTCACACCCAGAGTGACCAGTCCCAGCTCTCTGACCTTCCAATCCCCCACACCCAGAGTGAGCAGTCCCAGCTCTCTGACCCTCCAATCCCCCACACCCAGAGTGACCAGTCCCAGCTCTCTGTCCCTCCAATCGCCCAGACCCAGAGTGAGCAGTCCCAGCTCTCTGTCGCTCCAATCCCCCACAAAGAGTGACCAGTCCCAGCTCTCTGACCCTCCAATCCCCCACACCCAGAGTGACCAGTCCCAGCTCTCTGTCCCTCCAATCCCCCACACCCAGAGTGACCAATCCCAGCTCTCTCTCCCTCCAATCCCTCATACCCAGAGTGACCAGTCCCAGCTCCCTGTCCCTCCAAACCCCCACACCCAGAGTGACCAGTCCGAGCTCTCTGTCCCTCCAATCCCCCACACCCAGAGTGACCAGTCCCAGCTCTCTGACCCTCCAATCCCCAGAGCCAGAGTGACCAGTCCTAGCTCTCTGACCCTTCAATCCCCCAGACCCAGAGTAACCAGTCCCAGCTCTCTGTCCCTCCAATCCCTCATACCCAGAGTGACCAGTCCCAGCTCTCTGTCCCTCCAATCCCCCACACCCAGAGTGACCAGTCCCAGCTCTCTGTCCCTCCAATCCCTCAAACCCAGAGTGACCAGTCCCAGCTCTCTGTCCCTCCAAACCCCCAGACCCAGAGTGACCAGTCCCAGCTCTCTGACCCTCCAATCCCCCACACCCAGGGTGGCCAGTCCCAGCTCTCTCACCCTCCAATCCCCCACACCCAGAGTGACCAGTCCCAGCTCTCTGTCCCTCCAATCCCCCACACCCACAGTGACCAGTCCCAGCTCTCTGTCCCTCCAATCCCCCACACCCAGAGTGAGACGTCCCAGCTCTCTGTCCCTCCAATCCCTCACACCCAGAGTGAGCAGTCCCAGCTCTCTGACCCTCCAATCCCCCACACACAGAGTGACCAGTCCTAGCTCTCTGTCCCTCCAATCCCCCAAACCCAGAGTGACCAGTCCCAGCTCTCTGTCCCTCCAATCCCCCACACCCAGAATGAGCAGTCCCAGCTCTCTGTCCCTCCAATCGCCCACACCCAGAGTGAGCAGTCCCAGCTCTCTGACCCTCCAATCCCCCACACCCAGAATGAGCAGTCCCAGCTCTCTGTCTCTCCCATCCTCCACACCCAGAGTGACCAATCCCAGCTCTCGGTCCCTCCAATCCCCCAGACCCAGAGTGAGCTGTCCCAGCTCTCTGACCCTCCAATCCCCCACACCCAGAGTGACCAGTCCCAGGTCTCTGTCCCTCCAATCCCCCACACCTAGAGTGACCAGTCCCAGCTCTCTGTCTCTCCCATCCTCCACACCCAGAGTGAGCAGTCCCAGCTCTCTGACCCTCCAATCCCCCACACCCAGAGTGACCAGTCCCAGCTCTCTGTCCCTCCAATCCCCCACACCCAGAGTGACCAGTCCCAGCTCTCTGTCCCTCCAATCCCCCACACCCAGAGTGACCAGTCCCAGCTCTCTGTCCCTCCAATCCCCCACACCCAGAGTGACCAGTCCCAGCTCTCTGACCCTCCAATCCCCAGAGCCAGTGACCAGTCCCAGCTCACTGTCCCTCAAATCCCTCATAGAAACATAGAAACATAGAAACATAGAATCTAGGAGCAGGAGTAGGCCATTCGGCCCGTCGAGCCTGCTCCGCCATTCAATACGATCATGGCTGATCATCCAAATCCAGTACCCTGTCCCTGCTTTAATCCCCACAGTACACATATCCCACCCTACCCCCGTAACCCCACGTATTTAATTCCCCCTAACATATCCCATCCTATCCCCATAACCCCACATATTTAATCCCCCCTAACACTAAGGGTCAATTTATCATAGCCAAATCAACCTAACCCGCACATTTTTGGACTGTGGGAGGAAACCGGAGCACCCGGAGGAAACCCACGCAGACACGGGGAGAATGTGCAAACTCCACACAGACAGTCACCCGAGGTCAGATTCGAACCCGGGTCTCTGGCGCTGTGAGGCACCAGTGCTAACCACTATGCCACCGTGTTGCCCTCATACCCAGAGTGACCAGTCCCAGCTCTCTGTCCCTCCAATCCCCCACACCCAGAGTGACCAGTCGCAGCTCACTGTCCCTCCAATCCCCCACACCCAGAGTGACCAGTCCCAGCTCTCTGACCCTCCAATCCCCCAGACCCACAGTGACCAGTCCCAGCTCTCTGTCCCTCCAATCCCCCACACCCAGAGTGACCAGTCCCAGTTCTCTGTCCCTCCAATCCCGCACACCCAGAGTGACCAGTCCCAGCTCTCTGACCCTCCAATCGCCTACACCCAGAGTGACCAGTCCCAGCTCTCTGTCCCTCCAATCCCCCAGAGCCAGAGTGACCAATCCCAGCTCTCTGTCCCTCCAATCCCCCACACCCAGAGTGACGAGTCCCAGCTCTCTGACCCTCCAATCCCTCAAACCCAGAGTGACCAGTCCCAGCTCTCTGTCCCTCCAATCCCCCACACCCAGAGTGACCAGTCCCAGCTCTCTGTCCCTCCAATCCCTCATACCCAGAGTGACGAGTCCCAGCTCTCTGTCCATCCAGTCCCCCACACCCAGAGTGACCAGTCCCAGCTCTCTGTCCCTCCAATCCCCCACACCCAGAGTGACCAGTCCCAGCTCTCTGTCCCTCCAATCCCCCACACCCAGAGTGACCAGTCCCAGCTCTCTGACCCTCCAATCCCCAGAGCCAGTGACCAGTCCCAGCTCTCTGACCCTTCAATCCCCCACACCCAGAGTGACCAGTCCCAGCTATCTGTCCCTCCAATCCCCCACACCCAGAGTGACCAGTCCCAGCTCTCTGACCCTCCAATCCCCCAGACCCACAGTGACCAGTCCCAGCTCTCTGTCCCTCCAATCCCCCACACCTACAGTGACCAGTCCCAGCTCTCTGTCCCTCCAATCCCCCACACCCAGAGTGACCAGTCCCAGCTCTCTGTCCCTCCAATCCCCCACACCTACAGTGACCAGTCCCAGCTCTCTGTCCCTCCAATCCCCCACACCTACAGTGACCAGTCCCAGCTCTCTGTCCCTCCAATCCCCCACACCTACAGTGACCAGTCCCAGCTCTCTGTCCCTCCAATCCCCCACACCCAGAGTGACCAGTCCCAGCTCTCTCACCCTCCAATCCCTCAAACCCAGAGTGACCAGTCCCAGCTCTCTGTCCCTCCAATCCCCCACACCCAGAGTGACCAGTCCCAGCTCTCTGACCCTCCAATCCCCCACACCCAGAGTGACCAGTCCCAGCTCTCTGTCCCTCCAATCCCCCAGACCCAGAGTGACCAGTCCTAGCTCTCTGTCCCTCCAATCCCCCACACCCAGAGTGACCAGTCCCAGCTCTCTGTCCCTCCAATCCCCCACACCCAGAGTGACCAGTCCCAGCTCTCTGACCCTCCAATCCCCCACACCCAGAGTGAGCAGTCCCAGCTCTCTGTCCCTTCAATCCCCACACCCAGAGTGACCAGTCCCAGCTCTCTGTCCCTCCAAACCCCACACCCAGAGTGAGCAGTCCCAGCTCTCTGTCCCTCCAATCCCCACACCCAGAGTGACCAGTCCCAGCTCTCTCACCCTCCAATCCCTCAAACCCAGAGTGACCAGTCCCAGCTCTCTGACCCTCCAATCCCCCACACCCAGAGTGACCAGTCCCAGCTCTCTGACCCTCCAATCCCCCACACCCAGGGTGGCCAGTCCCAGCTCTCTGACCCTCC
This sequence comes from Squalus acanthias, assembly GCA_030390025.1. Lineage (NCBI taxonomy): Eukaryota > Metazoa > Chordata > Chondrichthyes > Squaliformes > Squalidae > Squalus > Squalus acanthias. Next base: position 87,728 of record JASTWF010001041.1, on the reverse strand, counting down.
AATCCCCCACACCCAGAGTGAGCAGTCCCAGCTCACTGTCCCTCCAATCCCCCACACCCAGAGTGAGCAGTCCCAGCTCTCTGTCCCTCCAATCCCCCACACCCAGAGTGACCAGTCCCAGCTCTCTGTCCCTCCAATCCCCCACACCCAGAGTGACCAGTCCCAGCTCTCTGTCCCTCCAATCGCCCACACCCAGAGTGAGCAGTCCCAGCTCTCTGACCCTCCAATCCCTCACACCGAGAGTGAGCAGTCCCAGCTCTCTGTCCCTCCAGTCCCCCACACCCAGAGTGACCAATCCCAGCTCTCTGTCCCTCCAATCCCCACAACCACAGTGAGCAGTCCCAGCTCCCTGTCCCTCCAATCCCCCACACCCAGAGTGACCAGTCCCAGCTCTCTGTCCCTCCAATCCCCCACACCCAGAGTGACCAGTCCCAGCTCTCTGTCCCTCCAATCCCCCACACCCAGAGTGACCAGTCCCAGCTCTCTGTCCCTCCAATCGCCCACACCCAGAGTGAGCAGTCCCAACTCTCTGACCCTCCAGTCCCCCACACCCAGAGTGAGCAGTCCCAGCTCTCTGTCCCTCCAGTCCCCCACACCCAGAGTGACCAATCCCAGCTCTCTGTCCCTCCAATCCCCACAACCACAGTGAGCAGTCCCAGCTCCCTGTCCCTCCAATCCCCCACACCCAGAGTGACCAGTCCCAGCTCTCTGTCCCTCCAATCCCCCACACCCAGAGTGACCAGTCCCAGCTCTCTGTCCCTCCAATCCCCCACACCCAGAGTGACCAGTCCCAGCTCTCTGTCCCTCCAATCCCCCACACCCAGAGTGACCAGTCCCAGCTCTCTGTCCCTCCAATCGCCCACACCCAGAGTGAGCAGTCCCAGCTCTCTGACCCTCCAATCCCTCACACCCAGAGTGACCAGTCCCAGCTCTCTGACCCTCCAATCCCCAGAGCCAGAGTGACCAGTCCTAGCTCTCTGACCCTTCAATCCCCCACACCCAGAGTAACAGTCCCAGCTCTCTGACCCTCCAATCCCCCACACCCAGAGTGACCAGTCCCAGCTCTCTGTCCCTCCAATCCCCCACACCCAGAGTGACCAGTCCCAGCTCTCTGTCCCTCCAATCCCCCACACCCAGAGTGACCAGTCCCAGCTCTCTGACCCTCCAAACTCCCAGACCCAGAGTGAGCAGTCCCAGCTCTCTGACCCTTCAATCCCCCACACCCAGAGTGACCAGTCCCAGCTCTCTGACCCTCCAATTCCCCACACCCAGAGTGACCAGTCCCAGCTCTCTGACCCTCCAATCCCCCACACCCAGAGTGACCAGTCCCAGCTCTCTGACCCCACAATCCCTCACACCCAGAGTGACCAGTCCCAGCTCTCTGTCCATCCAGTCCCCCACACCCAGAGTGAGCAGTCCCAGCTCTCTGTCCCTCCAATCCCCCACACCCAGAGTGAGCAGTCCCAGCTCTCTGTCCCTCCAATCCCCCACACCCATAGGGACCAGTCCCAGCTCTCTGTCCCTCCAATCCCCCACACCCAGAGTGACCAGTCCCAGCTCTCTGACCCTCCAATCCCCCACACCCAGAGTGACCAGTCCCAGCTCGCTGACACTCCAATCGCCCACACCCAGAGTGACCAGTCCCAGCTCTCTGACCCTCCAATCCCCCACACCCAGAGTGACCAGTCCCAGCTCTCTGTCCCTCCAAACCCCCACACCCAGAGTGACCAGTCCCAGCTCTCTGTCCCTCCAATCCCCCACACCCAGAGTGACCAGTCCCAGCTCCCTGTCCCTCCAATCCCCCACACCCAGAGTGACCAGTCCCAGCTCTCTGTCCCTCCAATCCCCCACACCCAGAGTGACCAGTCCCAGCTCTCTGTCCCTCCAATCCCCCACACCCACAGTGACCAGTCCCAGCTCTCTGTCCCTCCAATCCCCCACACCCAGAGTGACCAGTCCCAGCTCTCTGACCCTCCAATCCCCCACACCCAGAGTGACCAGTCCCAGCTCTCTGACCCTCCAATCCCCCACACCCAGAGTGACCAGTCCCAGCTCTCTGACCCTCCAATCCCCAGAGCCAGTGACCACTCCCAGCTCTCTGTCCCTCCAATCCCCCACACCCAGAGTGACCAGTCCCAGCTCTCTGTCCATCCAGTCCCCCACACCCAGAGTGACCAGTCCCAGCTCTCTGACCCTCCAATCCCCCACACCCAGAGTGACCAGTCCCAGCTCTCTGACCCTCCAATCCCTCACACCCAGAGTGACCAGTCCCAGCTCTCTGTCCCTCCAATCCCCCACACCCAGAGTGACCAGTCCCAGCTCTCTGTCCATCCAGTCCCCCACACCCAGAGTGACCAGTCCCAGCTCTCTGTCCCTCCAATCCCCCACACCCAGAGTGACCAGTCCCAGCTCTCTGACCCTCCAATCCCCCACACCCAGAGTGACCAGTCCCAGCTCTGTCCCTCCAATCCACCACACCCAGAGTGACCAGTCCCAGCTCTCTGTCCCTCCAATCCACCACACCCAGAGTGACCAGTCCAAGCTCTCTGTCCCTCCAATCCCCCACACCCAGAGTGAGCAGTCCCAGCTCTCTGTCCCTCCAATCCCCCACACCCATAGGGACCAGTCCCAGCTCTCTGTCCCTCCAATCCCCCACACCCAGAGTGACCAGTCCCAGCTCTCTGACCCTCCAATCGCCCAGACCCAGAATGACCAGTCCCAGCTCTCTGACCCTCCAATCGCCCACACCTAGAGTAACCAGTCCCAGCTCTCTGTCCCTCCAATCCCTCACACTCGTAAAAACCCATCTGCTTGACTTATACTTCCAAGTCAGTATGGTGTGTGACTTGGAGGGGCACTTGGAACAATGGGAACGGTAGCGTAGTGGTAATGTCACTGGGGTAGTAATCGAGTAGGTCTGGACTAATGATCCAGAGACGTGAGTTCAAATCCCACCACGGCAGCTGGGGAATTTAAATTCAGTTAATTAATAAAAAGCTAGTATCAGTAATGGTAACCATGAAACTATCGATAAAAACCCATCTGGTTCACTAATGTCCTTTAGAGAAGGAAATCTGCCGTCCTTACCCGGTCTGGCCTATATGTGACTCCAGACCCACAGCAATGTGGTTGACTCTTAACTGCCCTCTGAAATGGCCCAGCGAGACACTCAGTTGTAACTAACATCTACGAAACAAAAAAGAATAAAACCGGACAGACCACCCGGCATCGACCTCGGCACCGGCTACGGACACGGCAACAGCACACCCAGCCCAGTCAACCCTGCAAAGTCCTCCTCACCAACATCTGGGGACTTGTGCCAAAATTGGGAGAGCTGTCCCACAGACTAGTCAAGCAACAGCCAGACGGTCATACTCACAGAATCATACCTTTCAGCCAATGTCCCAGACTCCTCCATCACCATCCCTGGGTATGCCCTGTCCCACCAGCAGGACAGACCCACCAGGGGTGGCGGCACAGTGGTATACAGTCGGGAAGGAGTGGCCCTGGGAGTCCTCAACATTGACTCCGGACCCCATGAAGTCTCATGGCTTCAGGTCAAGCATGGGCAAGGAAACCTCCTGCTGTTTACCACCTACCGCCCTTCACAGCTGATGAATCAGTACTCCGCCATGTTAAACACCACTTGGAAGAAGCACTGAGAGTAGCAAGGGCACAGAATGTCCTCTGGGTGGGGGACTTCAATGTCCATCACCAAGAGTGGCTCGGTAGCACCACTACTGACCGAGCTGGCCGAGTCCTGAAGGACATAGCTGCCAGTCTGGGCCAGCGACAGATGGTGAGAGAACCAACCTACTTGACCTCGTCCTCACCAATCTACCTGTCGCAGATGCATCTGTCCATGACAGCATTGGCAGCAGTGACCACCGCACAGTCATTGTGGAGACCAAGTCCCGTCTTCACACTGAGGATACCCTTCATCGTGTTGTGAGGCACTACAACCGTGCTTAATGGGATAGATTCAGAACAGATCTGGCAGCTCAAAACTGGGCATCCATGAGGCGCTGTGGGCCATCAGCAGCAGCAGAATTGTATTCCAGCACAATCTGTAACCTCATGGCCCGGCATATCTCTCACTCTACCATTACCATCAAGCCAGGGGACCAACCCTGGTTCAATAAGGAGTGTAGAAGAGCATGCCAGGAGCAGCACCAGGCGCACCTAAAAATGAGGTGCCAACCTGGGGAAGCTGCAACACAGGACTACATGCATGCTAAAAAGCTGAAACAACATGCTATAGACAGGGCTAAGCGATCCCACAATCAATGGATCAGATCAAAGCTCTGCAGTCCTGCCACATCCAGTCGTGAATGGTGGTGGACCATTAAACAACTAACAGGAAGAGGAGGCTCCAAGAATATCCCCATCCTCAATGATGGTGGAGCCCAGCACGCGAGTGCAAAAGACAAGGCTGAAGCGTTTGCAACCAACTTCAGCCAGAAGTGCCGAGTGGATGATCCATATCGGCCTACTCCCGAGGTCCCCACCATCACAGAAGCCAGTCTTCAGCCAATTCGATTCACTCCACGTAATATCAAGAAACGGCTGAGCGCACTGGATACAGCAAAGGCTATGGGCCCCGACAACATCCCGGCTATCGTGCTGAAGACTTGTGCTCCAGAACTAGCCACGCCTCTAGCCAAGCTGTTCCAGTACAGCTACAACACTGGCATCTATCCGACAATGTGGAAAACTGCCCAGGTATGTCCTGTCCACAAAAAGCAGGACAAATCCAACCCGGCCAATTACCGACCCATCAGTCTACTCTCAATCATCAGCAAAGTGATGGAAGGTGTCATCGACAGTGCTATCAAGCGGCACTTACTCACCAATAACCTGTTCACTGATGCCCAGTTTGGGTTCTGCCAAGACCACTCGGCACCCAACCTCATTACAGCCTTGGTCCAAACATGGACAAAGGAGCTGAATTCCAGAGGTGAGGTGAGGTGAGAGTGACTGCCCTTGAAATCAAGGCAGCATTTGACCGAGTCTGGCATCAAGGAGCCCTAGTAAAACTGAAGTCAATGTTAATCAGGGGGACAACGCTCCACTGGTTGGAGTCATACCTGGCACAAAGGAAAATGGTTGTGGTGATTGAAGGTCAATCATCACAGCCCCAGGACATCGCTGCAGGAGTTCCTCAGGGCAGTGTCCTCGGCCCAACCATCTTCAGCTGCTTCATCAATGACCTTCCCTCCAACATAAGGTCAGAAATGGGGATGTTCGCTGATGACTGCACAGTGTTCAGCGCCATTCACAACTCCTCAGATAATGAAGCAGTCCATGCCCACATGCAACAAGACCTGGACGATGTTCAGGCTTGGGCTAATAAGTGGCAGGTAATGACTATCTCCAACAAGCGAGATTCTAACCACCTCCCCTTGACATTCAATGGCATTACCATCGCCAAATCCCCCACTATCAACATCCTGGGGGTCACCATTAACCAGAAACTTAACTGGACCAGCCACATAAATTCTGTGGCAACAAGAGCAGGTCAGAGGCTGGGTATTCTGCGGCGAATGTCTCATCTCCTGACTCCCCAAAGCCTTTCCACCATCTACAAGGCACAAGTAAGGAGTGTGATGGAATACTCTCCACTTGCCTGGATGAGTGCAGCTCCAACAACATTCAAGAAGCTCGACACCATCCAGGACAAAGCAGCCCGCTTGATTGGCACCCCATCCACCACCTTAAACATTCGCTCCCTCCACCACCGGCGCACCGTGGCTGCAGTGTGTACCATCTACAAGATGCACTGCAGCAACTCGCCAAGGCTTCTTCGGCAGCATCTCCCAAACCCACGACTTCTTCCACCTAGAAGGACAAGGGCAGCAGGTGCATGGGAACACCACCACCTCCAAGTTCCCCTCTAAGTCACACACCATCCTGACTTGGAAATATATCGGGCGTTCCTTCCTCGTCGCTGGGTCAAAATCCAGGAACTCCCTCTCTAACAGCACTGTGGGAGCACCTTCACCACACGGACTGCAGCAGTTCAAGAAGGCGGCTCAGCACCACCTTCTCAAGGGCAACTAGGGATGGGCAATAAATGCTGGCCTTGACAGCGACGCCCACATCCCATAAACGAATAAAAAAAAACTGAGGGAGCGCTGCACTGTCGGAGGGTCAGTACTGAGGGAGCGTTGCACTGTCGGAGGGGCAGTACTGAGGAAGTGCTGCACAGCCGGAGATGCATTACTGAAGGAGCGCCGCACTGTCAGAGGGGCAGTACTGAGGGAGTGCTGCATAGTCGGAGGGTCAGTACTGAGGGAGCGCCTCACTGTCGGAGGGGCAGTACTGAGGGAGAGCCGCACTGTCGGAGGGGCAGTACTGAGGGAGCGCTGCACTGTCGGAGGGGCAGTACTGAGGGAGCGCCGCACTGTCAGAGGGGCAGTACTGAGGGAGTGCTGCATAGTCGGAGGGTCAGTACTGAGGGAGCGCCTCACTGTCGGAGGGGCAGTACTGAGGGAGAGCCGCACTGTCGGAGGGGCAGTACTGAGGGAGCGCTGCACTGTCGGAGGGGCAGTACTGAGGGAGAGCCGCACTGTCGGAGGGGCAGTACTGAGGGAGCGCTGCACTGTCGGAGGGGCAGTACTGAGGGAGTGCCACACTGTCGGAGGGGCAGTACTGAGGGAGCACCGCACTGTCGGAAAGTCAGTACTAAGGGAGCGCCGCACTGTCGGAGGGTTTGTACTGAGGGAGCACCGCACTGTCGGAGGGGCAGTACTGAGGGAGTATAAAATAGTCACTAATAAATCCAATAGGGAATTCAGGAGAAACTTCTTTACCCAAAGAGTGATGAGAATGTAGTTGAGGCGAATAGCAGAGATGCATTTAAGGGGAAGCTAGATAAACACTAGTCCTTGTCCCATCAACTAGTGGGAACAGCCTTTCCCCGTCTAGCCTATCCAAACCCGTCATAATCTTGTACATCTCTATCAAATCACCCCTCAACCTCCTTTGCTCTAATGAAAACAAATCCAGCTTCTCCAACCTGTCCTTGTAGCTAAGATCCCCCATCCCTGGAACCATTCTGGTAAATCTCCTCTGCACCCTCTCAAGGGCCTTCACATCCTTCCTAAAGTGTGGTGACCAGAACTGGACCCAATACTCCAGTTGTGGCCTAACCAGCGCTTTATAAAGGTTCAGCATAACTTCTCTACTTTTGTACTCAATACCTCTATTTATGAAGCCCAAGATCCCATATGCTTTGTTAAACACTCTCTCAATATGTCCTGCCACCTTCAGGGACCTATGCACATTAACTCCTAGGTCCCTCTGTCCCTGCACACTCTTTAAAACTGTGCCATTAAGGTGATGGGGTGAGATGAAGAGGGGTGGAAGGAGGCTCGTGTGAAGCACAAACAGCGACACGGACCAGTTGGTCCGAATGGTCTGTTTCTGGGCTGTACATTCTATGTAATTTCATAGGTCCCGTTACAAGAACCGGGGCCTGGGCTTCACCTGCTCTAGCAACCCAACCCACCTCGGCCTGGGGTCAAAATCACATCAACAAAACCCCCGCCACAGGCCGGGGATGGAGTCTGGGCCTTTCATAGATACATAGATACATAGAAGATAGGAGCAGGAGTAGGCCATCCGGCCCTTCGAGCCTGCTCCGCCATTTAATGAGATCATGGCTGATCCTTCAATTCAGTATCCCGTCCCCGCCTTCTCTCCGTAACCCTTAACCCCTTTTGCCTGTAGAAATATATCTAATTCCCTCTTAAATATATTTAATGAGCTGGCGTACACTGCCCTCTGTGGCAATGAGTTCCACAGGTTCACCACTCTCTGAGTGAAGAAATTCCCCCTCATTTCTGTCCTAAATGGTTTAGCCCTTATCCTTAAATTATGTCCTCTAGTTCTGTTCTCACCCGCCAAGGGAAACATTCCTTCTGCATCTAATCTGTCTAGACCTGTCAGAATTTTATACACTTCTATGAGGTCCCCTCTCAATCTTCTAAACTCCAGTGTGTACATCCCTAAACTACATAGTCTCTCCTCATAGGTCAATCCCGCCATTCCTGGTATCAGCCTGGTGAATCGCCGCTGCACCCCCTCCATGGCAAGAACATCTTTCCTCAGATGAGGCGACCAAAACTGTACACAGTACTCGAGGTGTGGTCTCACCAGTGCCCTGTACAGCTGCAGCAAGGTATCCCTGTTCCTGTATTCCAACCCTTTTGCTATGAAGGCCAGCATACCGTTTGCCTTCTTGACCGCCTGTTGCACCTGCATGCTCGCCTTCAGTGACTGGTGTACAAGAACACCCAGGTCTCTCTGTACTTCCCCCTCTCCCAATTTATTGCCATTTAAATAATAATTTGCCCTCCCGTTCCTGCACCCAAGGTGGATAACTTCGCACTTGTCCACATTATAGTGCATCTGCCATTTATCCGCCCAATCACCCAGTCTGTCCAAATCGCTCTGGAGCTTCCTGGTCTCCTCCTCTGAGCCCACCCCCCCTCCTAGTTTAGTGTCGTCTGCAAATTTGGAAATGCTGCATTCGACTCCCTGATCCAGGTCATTAATATAAATTGTGAACAGCTGGGGACCCAGGACAGATCCCTGTGGTACCCCACTTGTTACTGCCTGCCATTCAGAAAATGAGCCGTTTATTCCAACTCTCTGTTTTCTATCTGACAGCCAGTTCTCTATCCACGTCAATACTTTCCCCTTTATCCCATGAGCTTCAATTTTCCATGCTAATCTTTTATGTGGGACCTTATCGAAGGCCTTTTGGAAGTCCAGGTACACCACATCTACTGGCTCTCCCCCATCTATTTTACCAGTTACTCCCTCAAAAAATTCCAATAGATTAGTCAAGCACGATTTACCCTTTGTAAATCCATGTTGACTCTGTCCTATCCTGTCCCCATTTGCTAAGTGCTCGGCTATTTCATCCTTAATGATGGACTCCAGCATTTTGCCCACAACTGATGTAAGGCTTACAGGTCTGTAATTACCTGCTTTTTCCCTACCCCCCTTTTTGAATAGTGGGGTAACGTTAGCTACCCTCCAATCCATGGGCACTGTTCCCGAGTCTAATGAATTCTGAAAAATCATGCTTAGTGCATCCGCTATCTCTAGGGCCACCTCCTTCAGTACCCTAGGATGCATGTTATCAGGCCCTGGGGATTTGTCCGCCTTCAATCCCTTTAGCTTCCTTAACACCATATCCTTAGAGATATTGATTTGCGTCAGTTCCTCCTTTGCCAATGTCCCTATTTTTCCCGATATCCCAGGGAGGTTTTTTGTGTCTTCCTTCGTAAAGACTGACCCAAAGTATGCATTTAGTTGGTCTGCCATTTCCTTATTTCCCATTATATATTCCCCCGTATCTGACTGCAATGGACCAACTTTGGTTTTCACCAGTCTTTTCCTCTTGATATACTTATAAAAGCTTTTGGAGTTAGTTTTTATATTTTCCGCCAGCTTGCTTTCGTAAGCTATTTTGCCCTTCTTGATTAAGCCCTTTGCCCTCCTTTGCTCTATCTTAAACTGTTCCCAATCTTCCGCTCTGGCGCGTTTTTTGGCTATTTTATACGCCCTATCTTTGGATTTTATGCTGTCTCTAATTTCCCCTGTTATCCACGGTTGAGTCACCTTTTTAGATTTCCTTTTATGCCAGATTGGTATAAACAATTTTTGCAATTTTGTCATTCTATCTTTAAATGCTTGCCATTGTTTATCTACCTCCAGTCCTCCCAGGAACGTTGTCCAATCAGACCTACTCAGTTCCCGTCTAATGGCATCATAATTCCCCTTGTTTAAATTCAGGACCTGAGTCTCTGAGTCAATTTCTTCGCTCTCCATTTCGAGTGAGAAATCGATCATGTTATGATCGCTCTGACCCAAGGGTCCCCGTACAACAAGATTACTAATTAGTCCCTTCTCATTGCACAGTACCCAGTCCAATATAGCCTGTTCCCGAGTTGG
>JASTWF010001041.1:37495-72562 GCA_030390025.1 Squalus acanthias | reverse complement strand
AGAAAGCCAATGGAATGTTGGCTTTCATTGCTAGGGGGATAGAATATAAAAATAGGGAGGTATTGCTTCAGTTGTACAAGGTATTGGTGAGACCGCACCTGGAATACTGCATACAGTTTTGGTGTCCTTACTTAAGAAAAGACATACTTGCTCTCGAGTCAGTACAAAGAAGGTTCACTCGGTTAATCCCGGGGATGAGGGGATGGACATATGAGGAGAGGTTGGGTAGATTGGGACTCTACTCATTGGAGTTCAGAAGAATGAGAGGCGATCTTATTGAAACATAGTAGATTGTGAAGGGGTTGGATCGGATGGATGCGGGATGTTCCCGATGATGGGTGAAACTAGAACTAGGGGGCATAGTCTTAGAATAAGGGGCTGCTCTTTCAAAACTGAGATGAGAAGGAACTACTTCACTCAGAGGGTGGTAGGTCCATGGAATATGCTGCCCCAAAAAGCTGTAGAAGCTACATCATTACATAAATTTAAAACAGAAATAGACAGTTTCCTAGAAGTAAAGGGAATTAAAGGTTACGGGGAGCGGGCAGGAATTTGGACATGAGTCTAGGTTCGGATCGGTCATGGCCCTGTGGGTAGCGTAGCGGGCCCAGGGGCTGTGTAGCCTGATCCTGCTCCTATTTCGTGTGTCCAATTCTGTTAGGTTCAGGAGATGGTTCTGTGATAGTAGATTGGCGGTTAGGATCAGATCAGCCATGATCTTATTGAATGGCGGAGCAGGCTCGAGGGGCCAATTGGCCTACTCCTGCTCCTATTTCTTATGTTCTTATGAGACCGGGACAGGGAGAGGGAGAGACCGGGAGAGGGAGACCGGGACAGGGAGAGGGAGAGAGAGACAGGGAGAGGGAGAGAGAGACCGGGACAGGGAGAGGGAAACCGGGACAGGGAGAGGGAAACCGGGACAGGGAGAGGGGGAGAGGGACAGGGAGAGGGGGAGAGGGACAGGGAGAGGCAGAGGGAGAGCGGGACAGGGAGAGGGAGAGGGGGACAGGGAGAGGGAGAGGGGGACTGGGAGAGGGAGAGGGGGACTGGGAGAGGGAGAGGGGGACTGGGAAAGGGAGAGGGGGACTGGGAAAGGGAGAGGCGGACCGGGACAGGGAGAGGCAGAGGGAGAGCGGGACAGGGAGAGGCAGAGGGAGAGCGGGACAGGGCGAGGCAGAGGGAGACCGGGACAGGGCGAGAGGGAGACCGGGACAGGGGGAGGGAGAGGGAGACCGGGACAGGGAGAGGGGGACAGGGAGAGGGAGAGGGGGACAGGGAGAGGGAGAGGGGGACAGGGAGAGGGAGAGGGGGACAGGGAGAGGGAGAGGGGGAGAGGGAGAGGGGGACAGGGAGAGGGAGAGGGGGACAGGGAGAGGGAGAGGGGGACAGGGAGAGGGAGAGGGGGACAGGGAGAGGGGGACAGGGAGAGGGAGAGGGGGACAGGGAGAGGGAGAGGGGGACAGGGAGAGGGAGAGGGGGACAGGGAGAGGGAGAGGGGGACAGGGAGAGGGAGAGGGGGACAGGGAGAGGGAGAGGGGGACAGGGAGAGGGAGAGGGGGACAGTGGGACAGGGAGAGGGAGAGGCAGAGCGGGACAGGGAGAGGGAGAGGCAGAGCGGGACAGGGAGAGGGAGACCGGGACAGGGAGAGGGAGAGGGGGAGAGGGAGACAGGGAGAGGGAGAGGCAGACCGGGACAGGGAGAGGGAGAGGGAGAGCGGGACAGGGAGAGGGAGAGGCAGACCGGGACAGGGGGAGGGAGACCGGGACAGGGAGAGGGAGAGCGGGACAGGGAGAGGGAGAGGGGGACCGGGAAAGGGAGAGGCGGACCGGGACAGGGAGAGGCAGAGGGAGAGCGGGACAGGGCGAGAGGGACAGGGAGAGGGAGGGAGACCGGGACAGGGGGAGGGAGAGGGAGAGCGGGACAGGGAGAGGGAGAGGGAGAGGGGGACAGGGAGAGGAGACAGGGAGAGGGAGAGGGGGACAGGGAGAGGGAGAGGGGGACAGGGAGAGGGAGAGGGGGACAGGGAGAGGCAGACGGGGACAGTGGGACAGGGAGAGGGAGAGGCAGAGCGGGACAGGGAGAGGGAGAGGCAGAGCGGGACAGGGAGAGGGAGACCGGGACAGGGAGAGGGAGAGGGAGAGGGGGAGCGGGACAGGGAGAGGGAGAGCGTGGACAGGGAGAGGGAGAGCGTGGACAGGGAGAGGGAGAGCGTGGACAGGGAGAGGGAGAGCGTGGACAGGGAGAGGGAGAGCGTGGACAGGGAGAGGGAGAGCGTGGACAGGGAGAGGGAGAGCGTGGACAGGGAGAGGGAGAGCGTGGACAGGGAGAGGGAGAGCGGGACAGGGAGAGGGAGAGCGTGGACAGGCGGAGGGAGAGCGGGACAGGGGGAGTGAGACCGGGACAGGGGGTGTGAGACCGGGACAGGGGGTGTGAGACCGGGACAGGGGGTGTGAGACCGGGACAGGGGGTGTGAGACCGGGACAGGGGGTGTGAGACCGGGACAGGGGGTGTGAGACCGGGACAGGGGGTGTGAGACCGGGACAGGGGGTGTGAGACCGGGACAGGGGGTGTGAGACCGGGACAGGGGGTGTGAGACCGGGACAGGGGGTGTGAGACCGGAACAGGGGGTGTGAGACCGGGACAGGGGGTGTGAGACCGGGACAGGGGGTGTGAGACCGGGACAGGGGGTGTGAGACCGGGACAGGGGGAGGGAGACCGAGACAGGGGGAGGGAGACCGAGACCGGGGGAGTGAGAGGGAGACCGGGACAGGGGGAGGGAGAAGGAGACCGGGACAGGGAGACCGGGGGAGGGAGAGGGAGAGCGGGACAGGGGGAGGGAGAGGGAGAGGGAGAGCGGGACCGGGAGAGGGAGAAGGAGACCGGGACAGGGAGACAGGGGGAGGGAGAGGGAGAGCGGGACAGGGGGAGGGAGAGCGGGACAGGGGGAGGGGGAGCGGGACAGGGGGAGGGGGAAGCGGGACAGGGGGAGGGGGAAGCGGGACAGGGGGAGGGGGAAGCGGGACAGGGGAGGGGGAAGCGGGACAGGGGGAGGGGGAAGCGGGACAGGGGGAGGGGGGAAGCGGGACAGGGGGAGGGGGAAGCGGGACAGGGGGAGGGGGAAGCGGGACAGGGGGAGGGGAAGCGGGACAGGGGGAGGGGGAAGCGGGACAGGGGGAGGGGGGAAGCGGGACAGGGGAGGGGGAGGGAGAGCGGGACAGGGGGAGGCAGAGGGAGAGCGGGACAGGGGAGGGAGAGGGAGAGCGGGACAGGGGGAGGGAGAGGGAGAGCGGGACAGGGGGAGGGAGAGGGAGAGCGGGACAGGGGGAGGGAGAGGGAGAGCGGGACAGGGGGAGGGAGAGGGAGAGCGGGACAGGGGGAGGCAGAGGGAGAGCGGGACAGGGGGAGGCAGAGGGAGAGCGGGACAGGGGGAGGCAGAGGGAGAGCGGGACAGGGGGAGGCAGAGGGAGAGCGGGACAGGGGGAGGCAGAGGGAGAGCGGGACAGGGGGAGGCAGAGGGAGAGCGGGACAGGGAGAGGCAGAGGGAGAGCGGGACAGGGGGAGAGCGGGACAGGGGGAGGCAGAGGGAGAGCGGGACAGGGGGAGGCAGAGGGAGAGCGGGACAGGGGGAGGCAGAGGGAGAGCGGGACAGGGGGAGGCAGAGGGAGAGCGGGACAGGGGGAGGCAGAGGGAGAGCGGGACAGGGGGAGGCAGAGGGAGAGCGGGACAGGGGGAGGCAGAGGGAGAGCGGGACAGGGGGAGGCAGAGGGAGAGCGGGACAGGGGGAGGCAGAGGGAGAGCGGGACAGGGGGAGGCAGAGGGAGAGCGGGACAGGGGGAGGCAGAGGGAGAGCGGGACAGGGGGAGGCAGAGGGAGAGCGGGACAGGGGGAGGCAGAGGGAGAGCGGGACAGGGGGAGGCAGAGGGAGAGCGGGACAGGGGGAGGCAGAGGGAGAGCGGGACAGGGGGAGGCAGAGGGAGAGGGAGAGCGGGACAGGGGGAGGCAGAGGGAGAGGGAGAGCGGGACAGGGGGAGGCAGAGGGAGAGGGAGAGCGGGACAGGGGGAGGCAGAGGCAGAGGGAGAGCGGGACAGGGGGAGGCAGAGGGAGAGGGAGAGCGGGACAGGGGGAGGCAGAGGGAGAGGGAGAGCGGGACAGGGGGAGGCAGAGGGAGAGGGAGAGCGGGACAGGGGGAGGGAGAGGGAGAGGGAGAGCGGGACAGGGGGAGGGAGAGGGAGAGCGGGACAGGGGGAGGGAGAGGGAGAGCGGGACAGGGGGAGGGAGAGGGAGACCGGGACAGGGGGAGGGAGAGGGAGACCGGGACAGGGGGAGGGAGAGGGAGACCGGGACAGGGGGAGGGAGAGCAGGACAGAGAGAGGGAGACTGGGACAGGGAGACCGGGACAGGGGGAGGGAGACCGGGAGAGACGGACCGGGACAGGAAGAGTGAGACCGGGAAAGGGAGAGGGAGAGCGAGACTGGGAAAGGGAGAGGGAGAGCGAGACCGGGAAAGGGAGAGGGAGACCGGGACAGGCAGAGGGGGAGGGAGAGGGAGACCGGGACAGGGAGAGTGGAACAGGGAGAGCGGGACAGGGAGAGGGGGAGAGCGGGACAGGGAGAGGGGGAGAGCGGGACAGGGAGAGGGGGAGAGCGGGACAGGGAGAGGGGGACAGGGAGAGGGAGAGGGGGACAGGGAGAGGGAGAGCGGGACAGGGAGAGGGAGAGCGGGACAGGGAGAGGGAGAGGGAGAGCGGGACAGGGAGAGGGAGAGCGGGACAGGGAGAGGGAGAGGGAGAGGGGGAGAGGGAGAGGGAGAGGGGGAGAGGGAGAGGGAGAGGGGGAGAGAGCGGGAGAGGGAGAGGGGGAGAGAGCGGGAGAGGGAGAGGGAGAGAGAGCGGGAGAGGGAGAGGGAGAGAGAGCGGGAGAGGGAGAGGGAGAGAGAGCGGGAGAGGGAGAGGGAGAGCGGGAGAGGGAGAGGGAGAGCGGGAGAGAGCGGGAGAGGGAGAGGGAGAGCGGGACAGGGAGAGGGAGAGCGGGACAGGGAGCGGGAGAGCGGGACAGGGAGCGGGACAGGGAGACCGGGAGAGGGAGAGGGGAGAGGGAGAGGGGGACAGGGAGACCGGGAGAGGGAGAGGGGGACAGGGAGAGGGAGAGGGAGAGGGAGACCGGGACAGGGAGAGGGAGAGGGAGACCGGGACAGGGAGACGGAGGCCGGGACAGGGAGAGGGAGAGGGAGCAAGTGATTCAGAAAGCCAATGGAATGTTGGCTTTCATTGCTAGGGGGATAGAATATAAAAATAGGGAGGTATTGCTTCAGTTGTACAAGGTATTGGTGAGACCGCACCTGGAATACTGCATACAGTTTTGGTGTCCATACTTAAGAAAAGACATACTTGCTCTCGAGTCAGTACAAAGAAGGTTCACTCGGTTAATCCCGGGGATGAGGGGATGGACATATGAGGAGAGGTTGGGTAGATTGGGACTCTACTCATTGGAGTTCAGAAGAATGAGAGGCGATCTTATTGAAACATAGTAGATTGTGAAGGGGTTGGATCGGATGGATGCGGGATGTTCCCGATGATGGGTGAAACTAGAACTAGGGGGCATAGTCTTAGAATAAGGGGCTGCTCTTTCAAAACTGAGATGAGAAGGAACTACTTCACTCAGAGGGTGGTAGGTCCATGGAATATGCTGCCCCAAAAAGCTGTAGAAGCTACATCATTACATAAATTTAAAACAGAAATAGACAGTTTCCTAGAAGTAAAGGGAATTAAAGGTTACGGGGAGCGGGCAGGAATTTGGACATGAGTCTAGGTTCGGATCGGTCATGGCCCTGTGGGTAGCGTAGCGGGCCCAGGGGCTGTGTAGCCTGATCCTGCTCCTATTTCGTGTGTCCAATTCTGTTAGGTTCAGGAGATGGTTCTGTGATAGTAGATTGGCGGTTAGGATCAGATCAGCCATGATCTTATTGAATGGCGGAGCAGGCTCGAGGGGCCAATTGGCCTACTCCTGCTCCTATTTCTTATGTTCTTATGAGACCGGGACAGGGAGAGGGAGAGACCGGGAGAGGGAGACCGGGACAGGGAGAGGGAGAGAGAGACCGGGACAGGGAGAGGGAAACCGGGACAGGGAGAGGGGGAGAGGGACAGGGAGAGGCAGAGGGAGAGCGGGACAGGGAGAGGGAGAGGGGGACAGGGAGAGGGAGAGGGGGACCGGGAGAGGGAGAGGGGGACCGGGAGAGGGAGAGGGGGACAGGGAGAGGGGGACCGGGAAAGGGGGACCGGGAGAGGGAGAGGGGGACCGGGAGAGGGAGAGGGGGACCGGGAAAGGGAGAGGCAGACCGGGACAGGGAGAGGCAGAGGGAGAGCGGGACAGGGAGAGGCAGAGGGAGAGCGGGACAGGGCGAGAGGGAGACCGGGACAGGGGGAGGGAGAAGGAGACCGGGACAGGGAGAGGGAGACAGGGAGAGGGAGAGGGAGAGGGGGACAGGGAGAGGGAGAGGGGGACAGGGAGAGGGAGAGGGGGACAGGGAGAGGGAGAGGGGGACAGTGGGACAGGGAGAGGGAGACAGTGGGACAGGGAGAGGGAGAGGCAGAGCGGGACAGGGAGAGGGAGAGGCAGAGCGGGACAGGGAGAGGGAAACCGGGACAGGGAGAGGGAGAGGGGGAGAGGGAGACAGGGAGAGGGAGAGGCAGACCGGGACAGGGAGAGGGAGAGGGAGAGCGGGACAGGGAGAGGGAGAGGCAGACCGGGACAGGGGGAGGGAGACCGGGACAGGGAGAGGGAGAGCGGGACAGGGAGAGGGAGAGGGGGACCGGGAGAGAGGCAGACCGGGACAGGGAGAGGCAGAGGGAGAGCGGGACAGGGCGAGAGGGACAGGGAGAGGGAGGGAGACCGGGACAGGGGGAGGGAGAGGGAGAGCGGGACAGGGAGAGGGGGACAGGGAGAGGGGGAGGGGGAGAGGGAGAGGGGGAGGGGGAGAGGGAGAGGGGGAGGGGGAGAGGGAGAGGGAGAGGGGGACGGGGAGAGGGAGAGGGGGACGGGGAGAGGGAGAGGGGGACGGGGAGAGGGAGAGGGGGACGGGGAGAGGGAGAGGGGGACGGGGAGAGGGAGAGGGGGACGGGGAGAGGGAGAGGGGGACGGGGAGAGGGAGAGGGGGACAGGGAGAGGCAGACCGGGACAGTGGGACAGGGAGAGGGAGAGGCAGAGCGGGACAGGGAGAGGGAGAGGCAGAGCGGGACAGGGAGAGGGAGACCGGGACAGGGAGAGGGGGAGAGGGAGACAGGGAGAGGGAGAGGCAGACCGGGACAGGGAGAAGGAGAGGGAGAGCGGGACAGGGAGAGGGAGAGGCAGACCGGGACAGGGGGAGGCAGAGCGGGACAGGGAGAGGGAGAGGCAGACCGGGACAGGGAGAGGGAGACCGGGACAGGGAGAGGGAGAGCGGGACAGGGAGAGGGAGAGGGGGAGAGGGAGAGGGGGAGGCAGACCGGGACAGGGAGAGGGAGAGGGGGACGTGGACAGGGAGACCGGGACAGGGAGAGGGGGAGGCAGACCGGGACAGGGAGAGGGAGAGGCAGACCGGGAGAGGGTGAGGGAGACCGGGACAGGGGGAGGGAGAGGGAGACCGGGACAGTGGGAGGCAGACCGGGACAGGGAGTGGGGGAGGGGGACAGGGAGAGAGAGTGGAGGACAGGGAGAGGGAGACAGGGAGAGGGAGTCCGGGAGAGGCAGACCGGGACAGGGAGATGGAGAGGCAGACCGGGACAGGCAGAGGGAGAGGCAGAGCGGGACAGGGAGAGGCAGACCGGGACAGGAGAGGCAGACCGGGACAGGGAGAGGGAGAGGGAGACCGGGACAGGGAGAGGGAGACCGGAGACCGGGACAGGGAGAGGGAGACCGGGACAGGGAGGAGAGGGAGACCGGGACAGGGAGAGGGAGAGGGAGACCGGGACAGGGACAGGGACAGGGAGACCGGGACAGGGAGAGGGAGAGGGAGACCGGGACAGGGAGAGGGAGACCGGGACAGGCAGAGGGAGACATGGACAGGGACAGGCAGAGGGACACCGGGACAGGGACAGGGAGAGGGAGACCGGGGGAGGGAGACCGCGACAGGGAGAGGGAGACCGCGACAGGGAGAGGGAGACCGGGACAGGGGGAGGGAGAGGGAGACCGGGACAGGGGCAGGCAGACCGGGACAGGGAGAGGGAGAGGGGGACAGGGACAGGGAGAGGGAGTGGAGGACAGGGAGAGGGAGAGGGGGACAGGGAGAGGGAGTGGAGGACAGGGAGAGGGAGAGGGGGACAGGGAGAGGGAGAGGGGGACAGGGAGAGGGAGACTGGAAGAGGCAGACCGAGACAGGGAGAGGGAGAGGCAGACCGGGACAGCGCGACAGGGAGAGGGAGAGGCAGACCGGGACAGGGAGAGGGAGAGGCAGACCGGGACCGGGACAGGGAGAGGGAGAGGGAGACCGGGACCGGGACAGGTAGAGGGAGAGGGAGAGGCAGACCGGGACAGGGAGAGGGAGACCGGGACAGGGAGAGGGAGAGGGAGACCGGGACAGGGACAGGGAGAGGGGGAGAGGGAGAGGGGGACTGGGAGAGGGAGAGGGGGAGAGGGAGAGGGGGAGGGGGACAGGGAGAGGGGGAGGGGGACAGGGAGAGGGAGACTGGGAGAGGCAGACGTGGACAGGGAGAGGGAGAGGCAGACCGGGACAGGGAGAGGCAGACCGGGAGAGGGAGACCGGGAGCGGGAGACGGTGACAGGGAGCCGGGGACAGAGAGAAAGAGAGAGAGACAGAGAGAGACAGCGAGACACAGAGAGAGAGACAGAGAGCGAGAGAGAGAGACGGAGAGAGTGGCGAGTCTAGAATATTGAAGTCTCTGATTTCCGTTTAAAGGATTCTCACATTGACACACGGATCAGCAGAAAATTTTATTTAAAAAAATCCCAGTTTTGAAGCAATTACTACAAGAAACACATAATCAATGGAGAGTGGAACCTCAGCCCCTCTCGCCCCTCCCTCCCTCCCCTCACCCGCCCACCCATCGGTTATCCTGCACACAGTACAGCCCCCCCTCCCCCGCCCCCAACCCATATTCTGCACACAGTACAATCCAGCACACTAAAACCCCAAATATAACACTAGATCAGGTGCTGCCCACTGCCCTGACTCCCGTCAAACTCCTCCATCTCACCCTGACTGGCACGTCAGTCCGGGATACAGGACCAATGGGCTCCAAACCCGGACCAGGCACGGGGAGCCCACCACCATTCCCTGACCTGCGGGGTGCAGGTCCCCGCGGGCTCCGACTCTCCTCGGTGTACAGGTCACCGCGGGCACCGACTCTCCCCGGGGTACGGGTCCCCGCGGGCTCCGACTCTCCCTGGTGTACGGGTCCCCACGGGCACCGACTCTCCCCGGGGTACGGGTCTCCACGGGCACCGACTCTCCCCGGGATACGGGTCCCCACGGGCGCCGACTCATCCCGGGGTACTGGTCCCCACGGGCACCGACTCTCCCCGGGGTATGGGTCCCCATGGGTGTCGACTCTCCCCGGGGTATGGATCTCCTCGGGCTCCGACTCTCCCCGGGGTACGGATCTCCTCGGGCTCCGACTCTCCCCGGGGTACGGATTTCCTCGGGCTCCGACTCTTCCCGGAGTACGGGTCCCCGCGGGCACCGACTCTCCCCGGGGTGCAGGTCCCCGCGGGCACCGACTCTCCCCAGGGTACGGGTCCCCCCGGGTGTCGTCTCTCCCCGGGGTGCAGGTCCCCGCGGGCACCGACTCTCCCCAGGGGCACCGACTCTCCCCGGGGTCCGGGTCTCCTCGGGCTCCGATCCTCCCCGGGGTACGGGTCTCCTCGGGCTCCGACTCTCCCCGGGGTACGGGTCTCCTCGGGCGCCGACTCTCCCCGGGTTACGGGTCACCGCGGGCGCCGACTCTCCCCGGGGTGCAGGTCCCCGCGGGCACCGACTCTCCCCAGGGTATGGGTCCCCACGGGCACCGACTCTCCCCGGGGTCCGGGTCTCCTCGGGCTCCGACTCTCCCCGGGGTACGGGTCTCCTCGGGCTCCGACTCTCCCCGGGGTACGGGTCTCCTCGGGCGCCGACTCTCCCCGGGTTACGGGTCACCGCGGGCGCCGACTCTCCCCGGGGTACGGGTCACCGCGGGCGCTGACTCTCCCCGGGGTGCCGTCCGCTGGTCTGTGCTGGTCGAGTTAGGAGGAGCAGGGGTGCTGTCTGCTGGTACAGAGGGCCAGACAGGGAGCAGACTACAGTCTGGGGCATTCCCTGTAACACTCAGCACATCAGTGATATCTGGACAAGCACAGTCACAAGTGATTAATTACAAAAACAGACACAGGAACTAAAAACCAGGAACCCATCTCCAGATACACAGGCTTCGCAAATCTGAGTCTTCAGTGTGTTGAAAGAGCGGATTCACAGAGAATGTCCATCACTGATGCTGTTAGGGTCCCTCTGTCTATACTTTGGCTCAGTCTATAGGGCTCCCCTTTCGTCTATAGGGCCCCCTCCCGTCTATAGAGTCCCATGCATCTATAGGGTCTTCCTCTTATCTATAGGATCCCTCCGTCTATAGGGGAGAGGAGCGGAAGGAGAGGGGAGAAGGGGAAAGTGAGTCATTTCTCCCCTTCGCTCTCCGTCTCCTCCTCCTGACTCACTTTCCCCTTCCCCCCTCCCTCGCTCTCTCTTTCCCCCTCGCTCTCTCTCCCGCATTCTTCCCCTTGCTCTCTCCCCACCTCACCTTCCCTCGCTCTCTACCCCTCTCTCTCCTGCTCTCCGCTCTCTCTCTCTCTCTCTCTCTCTCTCCCCCCGCTCCCCCCAGCAGCGTGGATGATCTGGGGGGTCTGCGGATGCTCCTGATCACCAGGGCGGTGAGGACAGAGCCTGGTTCAGGAAGGCCACACCCTCGGCCGGTCTGGGAGTCGCAGTCACGGGAGCAACGGCTGTAGCCAGCGGACAGGATTCACCGGAACCTGCGGGAGACACGGGAAGGAACAGGAGAAGGTGGTCAGAGCGATGAACGATCCACAACATTACAGTATAAACCCCCCCTGCCAACTGACCGACTCTCCCCGGGGTACGGGTCCCCACGGGCACTGACTCTCCCCGGGGTACGGGTCCCCACGGGCACCGACTCTCCCCGGGGTACGGGTCCCCACGGGCACCGACTCTCCCCGGGGTACGGGTCCCCACGGGCACTGACTCTCCCCGGGGTACGGGTCCCCACGGGCACCGACTCTCCCCGGGGTACGGGTCCCCACGGGCACCGACTCTCCCCGGGGTACGGGTCCCCGCGGGCACCGACTCTCCCCGGGTACGGGTCCCCGCGGGCGCTGACTCTCCCCGGGGTACGGGTCCCCGCGGGCACCGATTCTCCCCGGGGTACGGGTCCCCGCGGGCACCGACTCTCCCCGGGGTACGGGTCCCCGCGGGCGCTGACTCTCCCCGGGGTACGGGTCCCCACGGACACCGACTCTCCCCGGGGTACGGGTCCCCGCGGGCGCTGACTCTCCCCGGGGTACGGGTCCCCACGGGCACCGATTCTCCCCGGGGTACGGGTCCCCGCGGGCGCCGACTCTCCCCGGGGTATGGGTCCCCACGGGCGCCGACTCTCCCCGGGGTACGGGTCCCCGCGGGCGCTGACTCTCCCCGGGGTACGGGTCCCCGTGGGCGCCGACTCTCCCCGGGGTCCCCACGGGCACCGACTCTCCCCGGGGTACGGGTCACTGCGGGCGCCGACTCTCCCCGGGGTACGGGTCCCCACGGGCACCGACACTCCCCGGCTCTGGCTGATTTCCCCTCTCTCTAACCCAGGGGTCACTGGACAGTGATCAGGAGCAGGAACCCTGGCTGATTCCCCTCTCTCTAACCCAGGGGTCACTGGACAGTGATCAGGAGCAGGAACCCTGGCTGATTTCCCCCTCTCTCTAACCCAGGGGTCAGTGGACAGTGATCAGGAGCAGGAACCCTGGCTGATTTCCCCTCTCTCTAACCCAGGGGTCACTGGAAAGTGATCAGGAGCAGGAACCCTGGCTGATTTCCCCTCTCTCTAACCCAGGGGTCACTGGGCAGTGATCAGGAGCAGGAACCCTGGCTGATTTCCCCTCTCTCTAACCCAGGGGTCACTGGACAGTGCTCAGGAGCAGGAACCCTGGCTGATTTCCCCTCTCTCTAACCCAGGGGTCACTGGACAGTGATCAGGAGCAGGAAGCCTGGCTGATTTCCTCTCTCTCTAACCCAGGGGTCACTGGACAGTGCTCAGGAGCAGGAACCCTGGCCAAAAAATATAATAATGAATAGTCAACATGGATTTCAAAAGGGAAAGTCTTGCTTGACCAACCTTATTAAATTTTGTGAAGGGGTAACAGATAAAGTAGACAATGGTGATGGAGTAGACGTAATTTATCTGGATTTTCAAAAGGCCTTCGATAATAGACTGATGAATAAGGTCAGAGAATGCAGTGTCAGGGGACAAGTAGCAGAATGGATTGCTAGCTGGCTTCAGGACAGAAAGCAGAGAGTGGGAGTAAAGGGTAGCTATTGACAGTGGCAGAAGGTGGGTAGTGGTGTTCCACAAGGATCAGTGCTGAGACCACTGCTGTTCACCATTTACATTAACAGTTTAGACTTTGGAGTCAAAAACACAATTTCTAAATTTGCGGATGACACCAAATTGGGGGGGGAATAGTCAATACTGAGGAGGACTGCAACAAGTTATAGGAGGACATTAATAAACTTGCAGAATTGGCAAATGAAGTTCAACACAGATAAATGTGAGGTATTAGATTTTGGTAGGAAGAATAGGGAGGTCACTTATTACTTGGAGGGTGCGAGTCTAGGTGGGGTAGAGGAACAAAGGGATCTCGGAGTACAAATACACAAATCACTAAAAATTGTGACACAGGTTAGCAAGGCCATAAAAAAAGCAAACCAAGCACTCGGGTTTATTTCTAGAGGGATAGAATTGAAAAGTAGGGAAGTTATGCTAAACCTGCATTGAACCTTGGTTAGACCACACTTGGAGTACTGCGTACTGTTCTGGTCGCCGTATTATAAAAAGGATATAGAGGCACTGGAGAGGGTGCAGAGAAGATTTACAAGGATGATACCAGAAATGCGAGGGTATACCTATCAGGAAAGGATTAACAGGCTGGGTCTCTTTTCTCTTGAAAAGAGAAGGCTGAGGGGTGACCTATTAGAGGTCTTTAAAATTATGAAGGGTTTTGATAAGAGTGGATACAGAGAGAGAGTGTTTCCACTTGTGGGGAAGAGCAAAACTAGAGGCCATCAATATAAGATAGTCACCAAGAAATCCAATAGGGAATTCAGAAGAAACTTCTTTACCCAGAGAGTGGTGAGAATGTGGAACTCGCTACCACAGGGAGTGGTTGAGGCAAATAGTTTAGATGCATTTAAGGGGAGGCTAGACAAGCATATGAGGGAGAAGGGAATAGAGGGTTATGCTGATAGATTTAGATGAGGAAAGACGGGAGGAGGCTCGAGTGGAGTATAAATGCCGGCATGGACTGGTTGGGCCGAATGGCCTGTTTCTGTGCCGTATATCCTGTGTAATCCTATGATTTCCCCTCTCTCTCTAACCCAGGGGTCACTGGACAGTGATCAGGAGCAGGAACCCTGGCTGATTTCCTCTCTCTCTAACCCAGGGGTCACTGGACAGTGATCAGGAGCAGGAACCCTGGCTGATTTCCCCTCTCTCTAACCCAGGGGTCACTGGACAGTGATCAGGAGCAGGAACCCTGGCTGATTTCCCCTCTCTCTAACCCAGGGGTCAGTGGGCAGTGATCAGGAGCAGGAACCCTGGCTGATTTCCCCTCTCTCTCTAACCCAGGGGTCACTGGACAGTGATCAGGAGCAGGAACCCTGGCTGATTTCCCCTCTCTCTAACCCAGGGGTCACTGGGCTGTGATCAGGAGCAGGAACCCTGGCTGATTTCCTCTCTCTCTAACCCAGGGGTCACTGGACAGTGATCAGGAGCAGGAACCCTGGCTGATTTCCCCTCTCTCTAACCCAGGGGTCACTGGACAGTGATCAGGAGCAGGAACCCTGGCTGATTTCCCCTCTCTCTAACCCAGGGGTCACTGTGCAGTGATCAGGAGCAGGAACCCTGGCTGATTTCCCCTCTCTCTAACCCAGGGGTCACTGGACAGTGATCAGGAGCAGGAACCCTGGCTGATTCCCTCTCTCTCTAACCCAGGGGTCACTGGACAGTGATCAGGAGCAGGAACCCTGGCTGATTCCTCTCTCTCTAACCCAGGGGTCACTGGACAGTGATCAGGAGCAGGAACCCTGGCTGATTTCCCCTCTCTCTAACCCAGGGGTCATTGGGCAGTGATCAGGAGCAGGAACCCTGGCTGATTTCCCCTCTCTCTAACCCAGGGGTCAGTGGACAGTGATCAGGAGCAGGAACCCTGGCTGATTTCCTCTCTCTCTAACCCAGGGGTCACTGGGCAGTGATCAGGAGCAGGAACCCTGGCTGATTTCCTCTCTCTAACCCAGGGGTCACTGGACAGTGATCAGGAGCAGGAACCCTGGCTGATTTCCCCTCTCTCTCTAACCCAGGGGTCAGTGGGCAGTGATCAGGAGCAGGAACCCTGGCTGATTTCCCCTCTCTCTCTAACCCAGGGGTCAGTGGGCAGTGATCAGGAGCAGGAACCCTGGTTGATTTCCCCTCTCTCTCTAACCCAGGGGTCAGTGGGCAGTGATCAGGAGCAGGAACCCTGGCTGATTTCCTCTCTCTAACCCAGGGGTCACTGGACAGTGATCAGGAGCAGGAACCCTGGCTGATTTCCCCTCTCTCTCTCTAACCCAGGGGTCAGTGGGTAGTGATCAGGAGCAGGAACCCTGGCTGATTTCCCCTCTCTCTAACCCAGGGGTCACTGGACAGTGATCAGGAGCAGGAACCCTGGCTGATTTCCCCTCTCTCTCTCTAACCCAGGGGTCAGTGGGTAGTGATCAGGAGCAGGAACCCAGGCTGATTTCCTCTCTCTCTAACCCAGGGGTCACTGGGCAGTGATCAGGAGCAGGAACCCTGGCTGATTTCCCCTCTCTCTAACCCAGGGGTCACTGGACAGTGATCAGGAGCAGGAACCCTGGCTGATTTCCCCTCTCTCTCTCTAACCCAGGGGTCAGTGGGCAGTGATCAGGAGCAGGAACCCAGGCTGATTTCCCCTCTCTCTCTAACCCAGGGGTCAGTGGGCAGTGATCAGGAGCAGTAACCCGGGCTGATTTCCCCTCTCTCTCTAACCCGGGAGTCACAGAGGCCGATCTAGTTCTTCTCACTCTCTCTAACTCGGGGACGGAGCTGGGGGACCTTTCCTGACGTCTGCCCCCGCCCGCACCACCCCCCGTGCCCGCCCCGCCCCTTTACATACAGTAAGGACAGGATCCTTGCCTTCTCACAGCAGTAGCTGGGGCTGGGAGTTGTTGCTGTAGGTCAGGGCGAGTCCCCCCGCCTCTGCCGGCCTCTCGTGCGTCCCCTTGTGACCGTTGAGCTGCACCTGGGTGTGACAGTACACGCCGCACTGCTCGCACACGAAACGGTATGGCTGCAGCAAGGTGATACCGTGGTGTTTCCGGGCGTGGACTCGGAGATAGGCCGCGGTGGTGAAACCTGCAGGCAGAGCGAGAGAAACAAACCAGAGTTTGAAACCCAGGCGAAGCAGGAGAGGGGAGAGGGGGAGCTCAGGGGGATAAGCACCGCACGGCCTAGAACGGAGACTCACACACAGAGCAGGAAAGGCCCAGGGGTAATCAGCCAGGGTTCCTGCTCCTGTTCACTGTCCAGTGACCTCTGGGTTAGAGAGAGAGGAAATCAGCCAGGGTTCCTGCTCCTGATCACAGCCCAGTGACCCCTGGGTTAGAGAGAGGGGAAATCAGCCAGGGTTCCTGCCCCTGTTCACTGTCCAGTGACCCCTGGGTTAGAGAGAGAGGAAATCAGCCAGGGTTCCTGCTCCTGATCACTGCCCACTGACCCCTGGGTTAGAGAGAGGGGGAAATCAGCCAGGGTTCCTGCTCCTGATCACTGTCCAGTGACCCCTGGGTCAGAGAGAGAGGGGGAATCAGCCAGGGTTCCTGCTCCTGATCACTGCCTAGTGACCCCTGTGTTAGAGAGAGGGGAAATCAGCCAGGGTTCCTGCTCCTGATCACTGTCCAGTGACCCCTGGGTCAGAGAGAGAGGGGGAATCAGCCAGGGTTCCTGCTCCTGATCACTGTCCAGTGACCCCTGGGTCAGAGAGAGAGGGGGAATCAGCCAGGGTTCCTGCTCCTGATCACTGCCTAGTGACCCCTGTGTTAGAGAGAGGGGAAATCAGCCAGGGTTCCTGCTCCTGATCACTGCCCAGTGACCCCTGGGTTCGAGAGAGAGGAAATCAGCCAGTGTTCCTGCTCCTGATCACTGTCCAGTGACCCCTGGGTTAGAGAGAGGGGGAAATCAGCCAGGGTTCCTGCTCCTGATCACTGTCCAGTGACCCCTGGGTTAGAGAGAGGGAATCAGCCAGGGTTCCTGCTCCTGATCACTGTCCAGTGACCCCTGGGTTAGAGAGAGGGAATCAGCCAGGGTTCCTGCTCCTGATCACTGCCCAGTGACCCCTGTGTTAGAGAGAGGGGAAATCAGCCAGGGTTCCTGCTCCTGATCACTGTCCAGTGACCCCTGGGTTAGAGAGTGGGGAAATCAGCCAGGGTTCCTGCTCCTGATCACTGTCCAGTGATCCCTGGGTTAGAGAGAGGGGGAAATCAGCCAGTGTTCCTGCTCCTGATCACTGTCCAGTGACCCCTGGGTTAGAGAGAGGGGAAATCAGCCAGGGTTCCTGCTCCTGATCACTGTCAAGTGACACCTGGGTTAGAGAGAGAGGAAATCAGCCAGGGTTCCTGCTCCTGATCACTGTCCAGTGACCTCTGGGTTAGAGAGAGGGGAAATCAGCCAGGGTTCCTGCTCCTGATCACTGCCCAGTGAGCCCTGGGTTAGAGAGAGGGGAAATCAGCCAGGGTTCCTGCTCCTGATCACTGTCCAGTGACCCCTGGGTTAGGGAGAAAGGGGAAATCAGCCAGGGTTCCTGATCCTGATCACTGTCCAGTGATCCCTGGGTTAGAGAGAGGGGGAAATCAGCCAGTGTTCCTGCTCCTGATCACTGTCCAGTGACCCCTGGGTTAGAGAGAGGGGAAATCAGCCAGGGTTCCTGCTCCTGATCACTGTCAAGTGACACCTGGGTTAGAGAGAGAGGAAATCAGCCAGGGTTCCTGCTCCTGATCACTGTCCAGTGACCTCTGGGTTAGAGAGAGAGGAAATCAGCCAGGGTTCCTGCTCCTGATCACTGTCCAGTGACCCCTGGGTTAGAGAGAGAGAGGGGGAATCAACCAGGGTTCCTGCTCCTGGTCACTGTCCAGTGACCCCTGGGTTAGAGAGAGAGGAAATCAGCCAGGGTTCCTGCTCCTGATCACTGTCCAGTGACCTCTGGGTTAGAGAGAGAGGAAATCAGCCAGGGTTCCTGCTCCTGATCACTGTCCAGTGACCCCTGGGTTAGAGAGAGGGGAATCAGCCAGGGTTCCTGCTCCTGATCACTGCCCAGTGACCCCTGGGTTAGAGAGAGGAAATCAGCCAGGGTTCCTGCTCCTGATCACTGTCCAGTGACCCCTGGGGGTTAGAGAGAGGGGAAATCAGCCAGGGTTCCTGCTCCTGATCACTGTCCAGTGACCTCTGGGTTAGAGAGAGAGGAAATCAGCCAGTGTTCCTGCTCCTGATCACTGTCCAGTGACCCCTGGGTTAGAGAGAGGAAATCAGCCAGGGTTCCTGCTCCTGATCACTGTCCAGTGACCCCTGTGTTAGAGAGAGGGGTAATCAGCCAGGGTTCCTGCTCCTGATCACTGTCCAGTGACCCCTGGGTTAGAGAGGGGGGAAATCAGCCTGGGTTCCTGCTCCTGATCACTGTCCAGTGACCCCTGGGTTAGAGAGAGAGGAAATCAGCCAGTGTTCCTGCTCCTGATCACTGTCCAGTGACCCCTGGGTTAGAGAGAGGGGGAAATCAGCCAGGGTTCCTGCTCCTGATCACTGTCCAGTGACCCCTGGGTCAGAGAGAGAGGAAATCAGCCAGGGTTCCTGCTCCTGTTCACTGTCCAGTGACCCCTGGGTTAGAGAGAGGAAATCAGCCAGGGTTCCTGATCCTGATCACTGTCCAGTGATCCCTGGGTTAGAGAGAGAGGGAATCAGCCAGGGTTCCTGCTCCTGATCACTGTCCAGTGATCCCTGGGTTAGAGAGAGGGGGAAATCAGCCAGGGTTCCTGCTCCTGATCACTGTCCAGTGATCCCTGGGTTAGAGAGAGGGGGAAATCAGCCAGGGTTCCTGCTCCTGATCACTGCCCAGTGACCCCTGGGTTAGAGAGAGGAAATCAGCCAGGGTTCCTGCTCCTGATCACTGTCCAGTGACCCCTGGGTTAGAGAGAGGAAATCAGCCAGGGTTCCTGCTCCTGATCACTGTCCAGTGACCCCTGGGTTAGAGAGAGAGGGGAAATCAGCCAGGGTTCCTGCTCCTGGTCAATGCCCAGTGATCCCTGGGTTAGAGAGAGAGGAAAATCAGTCAGGGTTCCTGCTCCTGATCACTGTCCACTGACCCCTGGGTTAGAGAGAGGGAAATCAGCCAGGGTTCCTGCTCCTGATCAATGCCCAGTGACCGCTGGGTTAGAGAGAGGGGAAATCAGCCAGGGTTCCTGCTCCTGATCACTGTCCAGTGACCCATGGGTGAGAGAGAGAGGGGAAATCAGCCAGGGTTCCTGCTCCTGATCACTGTCCAGTGACCACTGGATTAGGGAGAGAGTGGAAATCAGCCAGGGTTACTGCACCTGATCACTGCCCAGTGACCCCTGGGTTAGAGAGAAGGGGGAATCAGCCAGGGTTCCTGCTCCTGATCACTGCCCAGTGACCCCTGGGTTAGAGAGAGGGGAGATCAGCCAGGGTTCCTCCTACTGAGAGACACCAATCATTGCATAGATATTACTTTGTGTGTTTGTGCAGATATAGAATTCACACACTAAACACTCCCAGGGCAGGTACAGCAGAGGCTGAATACAGAGTAAAGCTCCCTCTACACTGTCCCATCAAACACTCCCAGGGCAGGTACAGCACGGGTTAGATACAGAGTAAAGCTCCCTCTACACTGTCCCATCAAACACTCCCAGGGCAGGTACAGCACGGGTTAGATACAGAGTAAAGCTCCCTCTACACTGTCCCATCAAACACTCCCAGGGAAGTACAGCACGGGGTTAGATACAGAGTAAAGCTCCCTCTAGTGTCCCAGAGTAAGGACAAGGCCTCTCAGCTCCCTCGCCCCGCTCACCCTTGCTGCAGATGTCGCAGGTGTGGTTTGGACCCTCACTGTGGACCTTCATGTGATCGGTGATGTAGGCGGCACTCAGCAGCTTCCCGCACACGTGGCAAGGCACCTTCTCCTCGTGTCGGATCATGTGGGCGCGCAGTCGGTCCTTGGTGGCGAAGGCAGCTTCGCAGGTCTGGGGGGAGAGGAAGGAGACCAGGTCAGAGTCTGCACACCAGGGTCTCAGGGGATTGTGAGGAGTCCCCGAGACAGAGCAATTAACCACATCATCACGTAACCAACCCGTCATCAACCCCGAGATCGCCGACACCCCGAGATCACCGACACCCCGAGATCGCAGACACCCCGAGATCGCAGACACCCCGAGATCGCAGGCAGCCCGAGATCGCAGACAGCCCGAGATCGCAGACACCCCGTGATCACCGACACCCCGTGATCACCGACACCCCGAGACCACCGACACCCCGAGATCGCAGACACCCCGAGATCGCAGACACCCCGAGATCGCAGACACCCCGAGATCGCAGACACCCCGAGATCGCAGACACCCCGAGATCGCCGACACCCCGAGATCGCCGACACCCCGAGATCGCCGACACCCCGAGATCGCCGACACCCCGAGATCGCCGACACCCCGAGATCGCCGACACCCCGAGATCGCCGACACCCCGAGATCGCCGACACCCCGAGATCGCCGACACCCCGAGATCGCCGACACCCCGAGATCGCCGACACCCCGAGATCGCCGACACCCCGAGATCGCCGACACCCCGTGATCGCCGACACCCCGAGATCGCAGACACCCCGAGATCGCAGACACCCCGAGATCGCAGACACCCCGAGATCGCAGACACCCCGAGATCGCAGACACCCCGAGATCGCAGACACCCCGAGATCGCAGACACCCCGAGATCGCCGACACCCGAGATCGCCGACACCCCGAGATCGCCGACACCCCGAGATCGCCGACACCCCGAGATCGCCGACACCCCGAGATCGCCGACACCCCGAGATCGCCGACACCCCGAGATCGCCGACACCCCGAGATCGCCGACACCCCGAGATCGCAGACACCCCGAGATCGCAGACACCCCGAGATCGCAGACACCCCGAGATCGCAGACACCCCGAGATCGCAGACACCCCGAGATCGCAGACACCCCGAGATCGCAGACACCCCGAGATCGCAGACACCCGAGATCGCAGACACCCCGAGATCGCAGACACCCCGAGATCGCAGACACCCCGAGATCGCAGACACCCCGAGATCGCAGACACCCGAGATCGCAGACAGCCCGAGATCGCAGACAGCCCGAGATCGCAGACAGCCCGAGATCGCAGACAGCCCGAGATCGCAGACAGCCCGAGATCGCAGACAGCCCGAGATCGCAGACAGCCCGAGATCGCAGACACCCCGAGATCGCAGACACCCCGAGATCGCAGACACCCCGAGATCGCAGACACCCCGAGATCACCGACACCCCGAGATCACCGACACCCCGAGATCACCCCGAGATCAGACACCCCGAGACCACCGACACCCCGAGATCGCAGACACCCCGAGATCGCAGACACCCCGAGATCGCAGACACCCCGAGATCGCAGACACCCCGAGATCGCAGACACCCCGAGATCGCAGACACCCCGAGATCGCAGACACCCCGAGATCGCAGACACCCGAGATCGCAGACACCCCGAGATCACCGCCACCCCGTGATCACCGCCACCCCGTGATCACCGACACCCCGAGATCAGAGACACCCCGAGACCACCCCGAGATCGCAGACACCCCGAGATCGCAGACACCCCGAGATCGCAGACACCCCGAGATCGCAGACACCCCGAGATCACCGACACCCCGAGATCGCAGACAGCCCGAGATCGCAGACAGCCCGAGATCGCAGACAGCCCGAGATCGCAGACAGCCCGAGATCGCAGACAGCCCGAGATCGCAGACAGCCCGAGATCGCAGACAGCCCGAGATCGCAGACACCCCGAGATCGCAGACAGCCCGAGATCGCAGACAGCCCGAGATCGCAGACAGCCCGAGATCGCAGACACCCCGAGATCGCAGACACCCCGAGATCACAGACACCCCGAGATCACAGACACCCCGAGATCACAGACACCCCGAGATCACCCCGAGACCACCCCGAGATCACCGACACCCCGAGATCGCAGACACCCCGAGATCGCAGACACCCCGAGATCACCCCGAGATCGCAGACACCCCGAGATCGCAGACACCCCGAGATCGCAGACACCCCGAGATCGCAGACACCCCGAGATCGCAGACACCCCGAGATCGCAGACACCCCGAGATCGCAGACACCCCGAGATCGCAGACACCCCGAGATCGCAGACACCCCGAGATCGCAGACACCCCGAGATCGCAGACACCCCGAGATCGCAGACACCCCGAGATCGCAGACACCCCGAGATCGCAGACACCCCGAGATCGCAGACACCCCGAGAACGCAGACACCCCGAGAACGCAGACACCCCGAGAACGCAGACACCCCGAGAACGCAGACACCCGAGAACGCAGACACCCGAGAACGCAGACACCCCGAGAACGCAGACACCCCGAGAACGCAGACACCCCGAGAACGCAGACACCCCGAGAACGCAGACACCCCGAGAACGCAGACACCCCGAGAACGCAGACACCCCGAGATCGCAGACACCCCGAGATCGCAGACACCCAGAGATCGCAGACACCCAGAGATCGCAGACACCCCGAGATCGCAGACACCCCGAGATCGCAGACACCCCGAGATCGCAGACACCCCGAGATCGCAGACACCCCGAGATCGCAGAGAGATCGCAGACACCCCGAGATCACCCCGAGATCAGACACCCGAGATCGCAGACACCCCGAGATCGCATACACCCCGAGATCGCATACACCCCGAGATCGCAGACACCCCGAGATCGCAGACACCCCGAGATCGCAGACACCCCGAGATCGCAGACACCCCGAGAGCGCAGACACCCCGAGAGCGCAGACACCCCGAGATCGCAGACACCCCGAGATCGCAGACACCCCGAGATCGCAGACACCCCGAGATCGCAGACACCCCGAGATCGCAGACACCCCGAGATCACCCCGAGATCGCAGACACCCCGAGATCGCAGACACCCCGAGATCGCAGACACCCCGAGGAGCGCAGACACCCCGAGATCGCAGACACCCCGAGATCGCAGACACCCCGAGATCACCCCGAGATCGCAGACACCCCGAGATCGCAGACACCCCGAGATCGCAGACACCCCGAGATCGCAGACACCCCGAGATCGCAGACACCCCGAGATCGCAGACACCCCGAGATCGCAGACACCCCGAGATCGCAGACACCCCGAGATTACCCCGAGATCGCAGACACCCCGAGATCACCTCGAGATCACAGACACCCCGAGATCACCGACACCCCGAGATCACAGACACCCCGAGATCACAGACACCCCGAGATCACCGAGATCGCAGACACCCCGAGATCGCAGACACCCCGAGATCGCAGACACCCCGAGATCGCAGACACCCCGAGATCGCAGACACCCCGAGATCGCAGACACCCCGAGATCACCGACACCCCGAGATCACCGACACCCCGAGATCACCCCGAGATCGCAGACACCCCGAGATCACCCCGAGATCGCAGACACCCCGAGATCGCAGACACCCCGAGATCCCCGTCGCCCCGAGATCACAGACACCCCGAGATCGCCGTCGCCCCGAGACTGAGCATTAACCCCAGTTTCGAGCCCCGCTGGACCCTCACCACCTCCACTCCCCGCTCCAGTGTCTGTCTCAGAATCACTGCCCCTCTCGCCCGCCCTTTGAAACTGGCAACTGGCTGTCTGAGAACCGCTCAAACCTGGGTCAGCCCGTGACCCCCTGGGTAACGGTCAGTCTGTGACCCCTGTGTAACGGTCAGCCTGTGACTGGTCAGTCCCCCTCCCCCGGGAAACGTACCTGACACTTGAAGGGTCGTTCTGTGGAATGAACTTGTCGGACGTGACTGTTCAGGTGGTCAGGCCTGCAACAGAGAGAAACAGTGAGGTCATCCCAATCTCACACTTTCACCGAAATCCACATCCCAATCTCTCACTTCCACCCAATTCCACATCCCAATCTCACACTTCCACATCCCAATCTCACACTTCCACCCAATTCCACATCGCAATCTCTCACTTCCACCGAAATCCACATCCCAATCTCACACTTCCACCGAAATCCACATCCCAATCTCTCACTTCCACCCAATTCCACATCCCAATCTCACACTTCCACCGAAATCCACATCCCAATCTCACACTTCCACCCAATTCCACATCCCAATCTCACACTTCCACCGAAATCCACATCCCAATCTCTCACTTCCACCCAATTCCACATCCCAATCTCACACTTCCACCGAAATCCACATCCCAATCTCTCACTTCCACCCAATTCCACATCCCAATCTCACACTTCCACATCGCAATCTCTCACTTCCACCCAATTCCACATCCCAATCTCACACTTCCACCGAAATCCACATCCCAATCTCACACTTCCACATCCCAATCTCACACTGCCACCCAATTCCACATCGCAATCTCTCACTTCCACCGAAATCCACATCCCAATCTCACACTTCCACCCAATTCCACATCCCAATCTCACACTTCCACATCCCAATCTCACACTTCCACCCAATTCCACATCCCAATCTCACACTTCCACCGAAATCCACATCCCAATCTCTCACTTCCACCCAATTCCACATCCCAATCTCACACTTCCACATCCCAATCTCACACTTCCACCCAATTCCACATCGCAATCTCTCACTTCCACCCAATTCCACATCGCAATCTCACACTTCCACCGAAATCCACATCCCAATCTCACACTTCCACCCAATTCCACATCGCAATCTCTCACTTCCACCGAAATCCACATCCCAATCTCTCACTTCCACCCAATTCCACATCCCAATCTCACAATTCCACATCCCAATCTCACACTCACTCACACACTCTCACGGCTCACTCTCTCACACACTCACTTTCATCCAACCATTCTCCCAATCGCACGCTCACTCACTCACACTAATTCGCACTCACTCTCACTGGTGCGCTCGCTCACACTCACGCGCTTTCACCCAGCCACATACTTTCTCACGTGCATGATCACACGCACTCGAACACATTCTCACTAGTGTAAACTCATTTGGGACGTCCTGAAGTGGTGGAAGGAGCTTTGGGATGTGTTGAGATGGTGAAAGGGGCTTCGGGACGCCCTGAGGTGGTGAAGGTAGCTCATAGTATATTATATAGAGGCATGGCAGGGCAGTCCCGTGAATTGCACATCCTGTGCCACGTGGGAAATCCTGGACGCTTCTCGTGGTCTGGACGACCACGTGTGCGGGAAGTGTCGCCAGCTACAGCAGCTCGAGCTCCGGGTTTTGGAGCTTGAGCGGCAGCTGGAGTCACTGCAGTGCATCCGCCAGGCTGAGAGCTACGTGGATAGCACGTTTCTAGAGGTGGTCACCCCGCAGCTTAAGAGTATGCAGGCAGAGAGGGAATGGGTGAGCGTCAGACAGAAGAGGAGGACCAGGCAGGTAGTGCAGGAGTCACCTGAGTGCATCTCGCTCGCTAACCAGTAAATACTGGTGAGGCCGATGGTTCCTCTGGGGAGTGCAGCCAGAGCAAAGTCCACAGCACCATGGGTGGCTCAGCTGCACAGGTGGGGAGGAAGAAGAGTGGAAGAGCCATAGTGATAGGGGATTCAATAGTTAGGGGAGCAGACGGGTGTTTCTGCGGCCGCAGACGTGACTCCAGGATGGTATGTTGCCTCCCTGGTGCCAGGGTCAAGGATGTCACTGAGCGGCTGCAGGACATTCTGAGGGGGGAGGGTGAGCAGCCAGAGGTCGTGGTCCACAGTGGTACCAACGACGTAGGCAGAAAGAGGGATGAGATCCTGCAGGCAGAGTTTAGGGAGCTAGGAAAAAGATTAAAAAGCGGGACCTCAAAAGGTAGTAATCTCCGGATTACTCCCGGTGCCACGTGCTAGTGAGTACAGAAACAGGAGGATAGAGCAGATGAATGCGTGGCTGGAGAGATGATGCAGGAGGGAGGGCTTTAGATTCCTGAGGCATTGGGATCGTTTCTGGAGAAGGTGGGACCTGTACAAGCCGGACGGGTTACACCTCAACAGAGCCGGGACCAATATCCTCGCGGCGGGGTTTGCTTGTGCTGTTGGGGAGGGTTTAAACTAACTTGGCAGGGGGGATGGGAACCTGAGAGTAGATTCAGAAGGGAGAGAAGCAAAGCTGGAAATGGAAGGCAGAAAATTAGTAAGCGAGTTTGGTAGGCAGAGGAAACAAAGGCTAGAAAATAGACAAGAAGGGAGTTTGGCAGTGCTAAATGGGATATACTTCAACGCAAGGAGTCTAGGGAATAAAGCAGATGAGCTGAGGGCACAGATAGACACGTGGGAGTATGATATTACAGCCATTACTGAGACATGGCTGAAAGAAGGGTAGGAATGGCACCTCAACATTCCTGGTTACAGGGTTTTCAGACGAGATAGAGAGGGGGATAAAAAAGGAGGAGAGGGTCGCAATATTGATTAAAGAAACCATTACAGCGGTGAGGAGGGAGGATATCTTAGAAGGATCATGCAACGAGGCCATATGGGTTGAACTGAAAAGCAAAAAAGGGGCAATCACACTGCTGGGAGTGTACTATAGACCCCCAAACAGTCAGAGGGAGATAGAAGAGCAAATATGTAGGCAAATTTCTGAGACGTGCAAAAATAGGGCAGTAATAGTCGGGGAATTTCAACTTCCCTACTATTAACTGGGATAAAATTAGTGTGAAAGGTATAGAGGGAGCAGAATTCTTAAAATGCATTCAGGAGAACTTTTTTAGCCAGTACGTAGCAAGCCCAACAAGAGAGGGGGCGGTTCTGGACCTAGTTTTAGGGAATGAAGCTGGGCAAGTGGAAAGGGTATCAGTGGGAGAGCATATTGGTGGTAGTGATCATAATTCAGTTAGATTTAGGGTAGTTCTGGAAAAGGACAAGGATAGACCAGGAATAAAAGTTCTCAATTGGGGAAAAGCTGATTTTACTAAGCTGAGAGGTGATTTAGCCAAAGTGGACTGGAGACAGAAACCTGAAGGTAAATCAGTGTCAGAGCAGTGGGAGGCATTCAAGGAGGAGATAGTGAGGGTTCAGAGCAAGTATGTTCCCTTAATGAAAAAGGGTGGGACTAACAAATCTAGAGCTCCCTGGATGTCGAGGGGCATACAGGGTAGGATAAAGAAAAAAAGGGAAGCTTATGACAGATACCAAGGACTCAATACTGCAGAAAGCTGAGAGTATAGAAAGTGCGGGGGTGAAATTAAAAAGGAAATTAGGAAAACAAAGAGAGAGCATGAAAAAATATTGGCAAGTAAAATCATGGAAAACCCAAAAATGTTTTATAAATACATTACGAGCAAGAGGATAACTAAAGTAAGAGTAGGGCCTATTAGGGACCATAAAGGTAACCTGTGTGTGGAAGCGAAAGACATGGGCATGGTTCCTAATGAATACTTTGCGTCTGTTTTCACAAAAGAGAGGGACGATGCAGACATTGCAATCAGGGAGGAGGAGTGTGAAAAAGGGAGAAAAGGATAGACCGAGTAATTAAAGGTCAGTCAGCCTAACCTCGGTGGTGGGAGAATTATTGGAAAGAATTCTGAAGGACAGGATAAATCTTCATTTAGAAAGACACGGATTAATCAAGGATAGTCAGCACGGATTTGTTAAGGGAAGGCCGTGTCTGACAAACTTGATTGAATTTTTTGAGGAGGTAACAAGGAGGGTAGATGAGGGTAGTGCGTTTGATGTAGTGTATATGGACTTTAGCAAGGCTTTTGGTAAGGTTCCATATGGCAGACTGGTCACAAAGTTAAAAGCCCATGGGATCCAGGGCAAAGTGTCAAGTTGGATTCAAAACTGGCTCGGAGACAGGAAGCAGAGGGTAAAGGTTGATGGGTGTTTTTGTGACTGGAAGGCTGTTTCCAGTGGGGTTCCGCAGGGCTCAGTACTAGGTCCCTTGCTTTTTGTGGTATATATCAACGATCTTGACTTGAATATAGGGGGTATGATTAAGAAGTTTGCAGATGATACTAAAACCGGCTGTGTGGTTGATACTGAAGAAGGAAGCTGTAGACTGCAGGAAGATATCAATAAATTGGTCAGGTGGGCAGAACAGTGGCAAATGGAATTCAATCTGGAGAAGTGTGAGGTAATGCATTTGGGGAGGGCTAACAAGGAAAGGGAATATACAATAAATGGTAGGACACTGAGTAGTGTAGAGGAACAAAGGGACCTTGGAGTGCATGTCCACAGATCCCTGAAGGTAGCAGGCCAAGTAGATAAGGTGGTTAAGAAGGCATATGGAATGCTTGCCTTTATTAGCCGTGGCATAGAATACAAGAGCAGGGGGGTTATGCTTCAACTGTATAAAACACTAGTTAGGCCTCAGCTAGAGTACTGTGTGCAGTTCTGGTCACCACATTACAGGAAAGATGTGATTGCACGAGAGAGGGTACAAAGGAGATTTACAAGGATGTTGCCGGGAGTAGAGAATCTTAGCTATGAGGAAAGACTGGATAGGCTGAGTCTGTTTTCCTTGGAACAGAGGAGGCTGAGGGGAGACCTTATTGAGGTGTATAAAATTATGAGGGGCATAGATAAAGTGGATAGAAAGGACCTATTTCCCTTAGCAGAGGGGTCAAAAACCAGGGGGCACAGATTTAAAGTAATTGGCGGAAGGTTTAGAGGGGATTTGAGGGGAAATTTCTTCACCCAGAGGGTTGTGGGGATCTGGAACTCACTGCCTGAAAGGGTGGTAGAGGCAGGAACCCTAACCACATTTAAAAAGTACTTGGATGTGCACTTGGGATGCTGTAACCTGCAGGGCTACGGACCAAGAGCTGGGAAGTGGGATTAGGCTGGATAGCTCTTTGTTGGCCGGCGCGGACACGATGGGCCGAAATGGCCTCCTTCCGGGCTGCAACTTTCTATGATTCTATGAAATATTAGATGAAATAAACATAGTGAAAGAGGAAGTATTAAGGGGTTTAGCATCTTTGAAAGTGGATAAATCCCCAGGCCTGGATGAAATGTATCCCAGACTGTTAAGAAGTAAGAGAGGAAATAGCAGAGGCTCTGACCATCATTTTCCAATCCTCTCTGGCTACAGGTGTGGTGCCGGAGGACTGCTATGTGGTACCGTTGTTTAAAAAGGGAGAAAGGGATAGACCGAGTAATTACAGGCCAGTCAGCCTAACCTCAGTGGTGGGAAAATTATTGGAAAAAATTCTGAGGGACAGAATAAATCTTCATTTAGAAAGACACGGATTAATCAGGGGCAGTCAGCATGGATTTGTTAAGGGAAGGTCGTGTCTGATTAACTTGATTGAATTTTTTGAGGAGGTAACAAGGAGGGTCGATGAGGGTTGTGTGTTTGATGTAGTCTACATGGATTTTAGCAAGGTTTTTGATAAGGTCCCGCGTGGCAGACTGGTCACGAAAGTAAAAGCCCATGGGATCCAAGGCAAAGTGGCAAGTTAGATCCAAAATTGGCTCAGAGGCAGGAAACAAAGGGTAATGGTCGAAGGGTGTTTTTGTGACTGAAAGGCTGTTTCCAGTGGGGTTCCGCAGAGCTCAGTACTGGGTCCTTTGATTTTTGTGGTATGTATCAATGATTTGGACTTGAATGTAGGAAGTATGATTAAGAAGTTTGCAGATGATACTAAAATTGGCCGTGTGGTTGATAATGAGGAAGGAAGCTGTAGACCGCAGGAAGATATCAATGGACTGGTCAGGTGGGCAGAACAGTGGCAAATGGAATTCAATCCGGAGAAGTGTGAGGTAATGCATTTGGGGAGGGCTAACAAGGAAAGGGAATACAGATTAAATGGTAGAACACTGAGAAGTGCAGAAGATCAGAGGGACCTTGGCGTGCATGTCCACAGATCCCTGAAGGTAGCAGGACAGGTAGATAAGGTGGTTAAGAAGGCATACGGGATACTTGCCTTTATTAGCCGAGACATAGAATATAAGAGCAGGGAGGTTATGCTTCAACTGTATAAAACACTAGTTAGGCCGCAGCTAGAGTACTGCGTGCAGTTCTGGTCACCACATTACAGGAAGGATGTGATTGCACTAGAGAGGGTACAGAGGAGATTTACGAGGATGTCGCCAGGACTGGAGAATTTTAGCTATGAGGAAAGATTGGATAGGCTGGTGTTGTTTTCTTTGGAACAGAGGAGGCTGAGGGGAGACCTAATTGAGGTGTATAAAATTATGAGGGGCCTAGATAGAGTGGATAGGAAGGACCTATTTCCCTTAGCAGAAGGGTCGATAACCAGGGGGCAGAGATTTAAAGTAATCGGTCGGAGGTTTAGAGGGGATTTGAGGGGAAATGTTTTCACCCAG
Source organism: Squalus acanthias (assembly GCA_030390025.1). NCBI lineage: Eukaryota > Metazoa > Chordata > Chondrichthyes > Squaliformes > Squalidae > Squalus > Squalus acanthias. The sequence goes on along the minus strand of JASTWF010001041.1, from coordinate 42,717 downwards.
AGGGTGGTGGGGGTCTGGAACTCACTGCCTGAAAGGGTGGTGGAGGCAGAAACTCTCACCACATTCAAAAAGACCTTGGAGATGCACTTGAAGTGCCGTAACCTACAGGGCTACGGACCAAGAGCTGGAAAGTGGGATTAGGCTGGATAGCGCTTTGTCGACTGGCGCGGACACGATGGGCCGAATGGCCTCCTTCTGTGCTGTAACTTTCTATGATTCTGTACCCAAGTCCAGGTCAATAATATATATATCAAAAAGAGCAATGGGGAACAGCACTGTATACCTCCCTCCAGTCTGATAAACAAGCGTTCACCACTACTCTCTGCTTTTTCTCTCTCAATAAATGATGTAATCACTTGGCGACTACCTGTTTAATCCCATGGGCTTCAATTTTGCTAACAAGTCTATTATGAGGCACCATTATGTCCTCCCCATGAGGACATTGGTCCCAGAACTCCCTGTTTACGCTGTCCCATCAAACACTCCCAGGGCAGGTACAGCACGGGTTAGATACAGAGTAAAGCTCCGTCTACACTGTCCCATCAAACACTCCCAGGGCAGGCACAGCACGGGGTTAGATATAGGGTAAAGCTCCCTCTACACTGTCCCATCAAACACTCCCAGGGCAGGTACAGCACGGGTTAGATACAGAGTAAAGCTCCCTCTACACTGTCCCATCAAACACTCCCAGGGCAGGTACAGCACGGGGTTAGATACAGAGTAAAGCTCCCTCTACACTGTCACAGCAAATGCGCGCAGGGCAGGTACAGCACGGGTTAGATACAGAGTAAAGCTCCCTTTAAACTTCCCCATATAACACTTCTAGTGGGGTTAAAGCACCAATTAGAAAAAGACTGAAACTTGCTCTACACTGTCCCAAACACTCCCAGGGCAGGTACAGCACGGGTTAGATACAGAGTAAAGCTCCCTCTACACTGTCCCATCAAACACTCCCAGGGCAGGTACAGCACGGGTTAGATACAGAGTAAAGCTCCCTCTACACTGTCCCATCAAACACTCCCAGCGCAAATACAGCACAGGATTGATACAGAGTAAAGCTCCGTCTACACTGTCCCATCAAACACTCCCAGGGCAGGTATAGCACGGGGTTAGATACAGAGTAAAGCTCCCTCTACACTGTCCCATCAAACACTCCCAGCGCAAATACAGCACAGGATCGATACAGAGTAAAGCTCTCTTGAAACCACCCCATTAAGCATCCACAGGGTAGGTGCAGCACCGTTTAGACAAAGAGTAAAGCTCCCTCTATCTGGCTTTGGGACGTCCTGAGGTGGTGAGAGGGGCTGTGGGGCGTCACCAGGGCCCAGGATATGTGCCGAGGCTGCGGGAGAGCCTGTGTTAAGGGGAGCTCCGCCTGCTGCTCTACCTGGAGAAGCCCTTCCCGCAGTGGCTGCAGATGTAGGGCTTGTTGACGCCGCCCTCGTGGGAGCGCACGTGGTAGCTCATGCGGTCCTTGCGTTTGAAGCGTTGCTGGCAGACGGGGCACTCGAAGGGCTTCTCGTCGGAGTGCGAGAGCTTGTGGCGGTTGAGATGGTAGACGTCGCGGAAGGCCTTGCCGCACAGCTCGCAGCTGTGGTTCTTGCGCACACGCCGGGCGGGCGAGGGCGAGGGGGCAGGGGACAGGCCGCTGCCCGCCGGCAGGGGGAGGGGCTCGGCCGACCCCAGCGGCCCCCCTGCCCCGCCCACGGCGGCCATGGTCATGCTGAGCAGGGCGATGGGCACCATGGTGGGGGGGTTGGCGCTGGCAGGGAGCTGGCCGCGGCCGCCCCCCCCAGAGTGGGTGCCCTGGTGCCTCCGCAGGTTGTAGTTATTCTTGAACTCCTTGGCACAGAGCCGGCAGACGAAGGGCCCCTTGCTCTTGGGCTTGCTCTTGTCCGTTTCCAGGCCGGGCCGGGCCTGGGGCTGCGGGTTCTTGGGCCTCTCCGGCACCAGCGGGCCCTCCACGGCCCCGGGGGTCGAGGGCGGCCGGGCGGCTTCCTGAGACACGGAGGCTGTGGTGAGCATGGGCAGGAGGTCGGCCTGGACGCCCGGAGTCTGGTCAGTACCAGCCGTCTGCGGAGAGAGAGAGAGAGAGACGGGAGTTAGTGTCAGTATATCCCCCTATAATCCCCATTGCCCCAATCGTCCCGTCAACACTGTCCCAGAAACCCGGCCCCATTGCCCCTTATGCCCCGCCCCTTACTCAGTGGGCCCGCCCCACTGTCAACTGCTCCGCCCCCCACTCCCCCAGAGGCTCCGCCCCCCCCACTGTCCAAAGACGTCTTACTGCAATTATATAGGGCCCTGGTGAGACCATACCTGGAGTATTGTGTACAGTTTTGGTCTCCTTACCTAAGGAAGGATATACTTGCCATAGAGGGAGTGCAACGAAGGTTCACCAGACTGGTTCCTGGGATGGGGGATTGTCCTATGAGGACAGATTGAGTAGACTAGGCCTATATTCTTTGGAGTTTAGAAGAATGAGAGGTGATCTCATTGAAACATACAAAATTCTTACAGGGTTTGACAGGGTAGATGCAGGGAGGCTGTTTCCCCCCTGGCTGGGGAGTCTAGAACCAGTGGGCAACATGGTGGCATAGTGGTTAGCACTGTTGCTTCACAGCGCCAGGGACCCGGGTTCGAATCCGGCCTCGGGTGACTGTCTGTGTGGAGTTTGCACATTCTCCCCATGTCTGCGTGGGTTTCCTCCGGGTGCTCCGGTTTCCTCCCACAGTCCAAAGATGTGCGGGTTAGGTTGATTTGGCTATGATAAATTGACCCTTAGTGTTAGGGGGGAGTAAATACGTGGGGTTACGGGGATAGGGTGGGATATGTTAGGGGGGATTAAATATGTGGGGTTACGGGGATAGGGTGGGATATGTGTCGGTGCAGGCTCGATGGGCCGAAATGGCCTCTATCTGTACTGTGGGGATTCTGGGTCACAGTCTCAGGATAAGGGGTCGGCCATTTAAGACTGAGATGAGGAGAAATTTCTTCATAGGGCCATAACGGCACAGAAGGAGGCCATTCGGCCCATCGAGTCCGTGCCGGCTCTCTGTAGAGCAATCCAGTCAGTCCCATTCCCCCCGCTCTGTCCCCGTAGCTCTGCAAGTTTATTTCCCTCAAGTGCCTATCCAGTCTCCCCTTGAAAACATTGAGTGTCTCCGCTTCCACCACTTCCGTCGGCAGCGAGTTCCAGGTCCTCACCACTCGCTGCGTAAAAAAGTTTTTCCTCACATCCCCCCTGTATCTCTTGCCCAAACCCTTAAATCTGTGTCCCCTAGTCCTTGTACCTTCAACTAGTGGGAACAGCCTTTCCCCGTCTAGCCTATCCAAACCCCTCATAATCTTGTACACCTCTACCAAATCACCCCTCAACCTCCTTTGCTCTAATGAAAACAAATCCAGCTTCTCCAACCTGTCCTTGTAGCTAAGATCTCCCATCCCCGGAACCATTCTGGTAAATCTCCTCTGCACCCTCTCAAGGGCCTTCACATCCTTCCTAAAGTGTGGTGACCAGAACTGGACGCAATACTCCAGTTGTGACCTAACCAACACTTTATAAAGGTTCAGCATAACTTCTCTACTTTTGTCCTCAATACCTCTATTTATGAAGCCCAAGATCCCGTATGCTTTGTTAAACACTCTCTCAATATGTCCTGCCACCTTCAGGGACCAATGCACATTAACTCCCAGGTCCCTCTGTCCCTGCACACTCTTTAAAACTGTGCCATTAAGTGTATATTGCCTCTCCCTGTTCCTTCTGCCAAAATGCATCACCTCACACTTCTCTGTATTAAATTCCATCCGCCCAGAGGGTTGTGAATCTTTGGAATTCTCTACCCCAGAGGGCTGTGGAGGCTCAGTCATTGAGTATATTCAAAACAGAGATCAATAGATTTTTGAATATTAAGGAAATCAAGGGATATGGGGATAGTTCAGGAAAGTGGAGTTGAGGTAGAAGATCAGCCATGATCTTACTGAATGGTGGAGCAGGCTCGAGGGGCCGAATGGCCGACTCCTGCTCCTATTTCTTATGTCCAATGCTCCGCCCCCACTGCCCAGAGGCTCCGCCCCCACTCCGCCCTATTAACCAATGCTCTGCCCCCACTGTCCAACGCTCCGCCCCCCACTGCCCAGAGGCTCCACCCTATTATCCAATGCTCCGCCCCCACTGCCCAGAAGCTCCGCCCTATTATCCAATGCTCCGCCCCCACTGCCCAGAGGCTCCACCCTATTATCCAATGCTCCGCCCCCACTGCCCAGATGCTCCGCCCCCACTGCCCAGAGGCTCCGCCCTATTATCCAATGCTCCACCCCCCACTGTCCAACGCTCCGCCCCCCACTGTCCAACGCTCCCCCCCCACTGCCCAGAGGCTCCGCCCTATTATCCAATGCTCTGCCCCCACAGTCCAACGCTCCACCCACATTGCCCAGAGGCTCCGCCCTATTATCCAATGCTCCGCCCCCACTGCCCAGAGGCTCCGCCCTATTATCTAATGCTCCACCCACACTGCCCAGAGGCTCCGCCCTATTATCCAATGCTCCGCCCCCACTGCTCAATGCCCCGCCCCCAATGCCCAGAGGCTCCGCCCTATTATCCAATGCTCTGCCCCCACTGTCCAACGCTCCGCCCCACTGCACAGATGCTCCGCCCTATTATCCAATGCTCTGCCCCCACAGTCCAACGCTCCACCCACACTGCCCAGAGGCTCCGCCCTATTATCCAACGCTCCGCCCCCACTGCCCAGAGGCTCCGCCCTATTATCTAATGCTCCACCCACACTGCCCAGAGGCTCCGCCCTATTATCCAATGCTCCGCCCCCACTGCTCAATGCCCCGCCCCCAATGCCCAGAGGCTCCGCCCTATTATCCAATGCTCTGCCCCCACTGTCCAACGCTCCGCCCCACTGCACAGATGCTCCGCCCTATTATCCAATGCTCTGCCCCCACAGTCCAACGCTCCACCCACACTGCCCAGAGGCTCCGCCCTATTATCCAACGCTCCGCCCCCACTGCCCAGAGGCTCCGCCCTATTATCTAATGCTCCACCCACACTGCCCAGAGGCTCCGCCCTATTATCCAATGCTCCGCCCCCACTGCTCAATGCCCCGCCCCCAATGCCCAGAGGCTCCGCCCTATTATCCAATGCTCTGCCCCCACTGTCCAACGCTCCGCCCCACTGCACAGATGCTCCGCCCCCATTGTCCAATGCTCCGCCC
>JASTWF010001041.1:0-36995 GCA_030390025.1 Squalus acanthias | reverse complement strand
GCTATTGACAGTGGCAGAAGGTGGGTAGTGGTGTTCCACAAGGATCAGTGCTGAGACCACTGCTGTTCACAATTTACATTAACAGTTTAGACTTTGGAGTCAAAAACACAATTTCTAAATTTGCGGATGACACCAAATTGGGGGGGGAATAGTCAATACTGAGGAGGACTGCAACAAGTTATAGGAGGACATTAATAAACTTGCAGAATTGGCAAATGAAGTTCAACACAGATAAATGTGAGGTATTAGATTTTGGTAGGAAGAATAGGGAGGTCACTTATCACTTGGAGGGTGCGAGTCTAGGTGGGGTAGAGGAACAAAGGGATCTCGGAGTACAAATACACAAATCACTAAAAATTGTGACACAGGTTAGCAAGGCCATAAAAAAAGCAAACCAAGCACTAGTGTTTATTTCTAGAGGGATAGAATTGAAAAGTAGGGAAGTTATGCTAAACCTGCATTGAACCTTGGTTAGACCACACTTAGAGTACTGCGTACAGTTCTGGTCGCCGTATTATAAAAAGGATATAGAGGCACTGGAGAGGGTGCAGAGAAGATTTACAAGGATGATACCAGAAATGCGAGGGTATACATATCAGGAAAGGATTAACAGGCTGGGTCTCTTTTCTCTTGAAAAGAGAAGGCTGAGGGGTGACCTAATAGAGGTCTTTAAAATTATGAAGGGTTTTGATAAGAGTGGATACAGAGAGAGAATGTTTCCACTTGTGAGGAAGAGCAAAACTAGAGGCCATCAATATAAGATAGTCACCAAGAAATCCAATAGGGAATTCAGAAGAAACTTCTTTACCCAGAGAGTGGTGAGAATGTGGAACTCGCTACCACAGGGAGTGGTTGAGGCAAATAGTTTAGATGCATTTAAGGGGAGGCTGGACAAGCATATGAGGGAGAAGGGAATAGAGGGTTATGCTGATAGATTTAGATGAGGAAAGACGGGAGGAGGCTCGAGTGGAGTATAAATGCCGGCAATGACTGGTTGGGCCGAATGGCCTGTTTCTGTGCCGTATATCCTGTGTAATCCTATGATTTCCCCTCTCTCTCTAACCCAGGGGTCACTGGACAGTGATCAGGAGCAGGAACCCTGGCTGATTTCCTCTCTCTCTAACCCAGGGGTCACTGTGCAGTGATCAGGAGCAGGAACCCTGGCTGATTTCCCCTCTCTCTAACCCGGGGTCACTGGACAGTGATCAGGAGCAGGAACCCTGGCTGATTTCCTCTCTCTCTAACCCAGGGGTCACTGGGCAGTGATCAGGAGCAGGAACCCTGGCTGATTCCCTCTCTCTCTAACCCAGGGGTCACTGGGCAGTGATCAGGAGCAGGAACCCTGGCTGATTCCTCTCTCTCTAACCCAGGGGTCACTGGACAGTGATCAGGAGCAGGAACCCTGGCTGATTCCCTCTCTAACCCAGGGGTCACTGGGCAGTGATCAGGAGCAGGAACCCTGGCTGATTCCCTCTCTCTCTAACCCAGGGGTCACTGGGCAGTGATCAGGAGCAGGAACCCTGGCTGATTCCCTCTCTCTCTAACCCAGGGGTCACTGGGCAGTGATCAGGAGCAGGAACCCTGGCTGATTTCCCCTCTCTCTAACCCAGGGGTCACTGGGCAGTGATCAGGAGCAGGAACCCTGGCTGATTTCCTCTCTCTAACCCAGGGGTCACTGGACAGTGATCAGGAGCAGGAACCCTGGCTGATTTCCTCTCTCTCTAACCCAGGGGTCACTGGACAGTGATCAGGAGCAGGAACCCTGGCTGATTTCCTCTCTCTCTAACCCAGGGGTCACTGGGCAGTGATCAGGAGCAGTAACCCAGGCTGATTTCCCCTCTCTCTCTAACCCAGGGGTCACTGGGCAGTGATCAGGAGCAGGAACCCTGGCTGATTTCCCCTCTCTCTAACCCAGGGGTCACTGGGCAGTGATCAGGAGCAGGAACCCTGGCTGATTCCCTCTCTCTCTAACCCAGGGGTCACTGGACAGTGATCAGGAGCAGGAACCCTGGCTGATTCCTCTCTCTCTAACCCAGGGGTCACTGGGCAGTGATCAGGAGCAGGAACCCTGGCTGATTTCCTCTCTCTAACCCAGGGGTCACTGGGCAGTGATCAGGAGCAGGAACCCTGGCTGATTTCCCCTCTCTCTAACCCAGGGGTCACTGGACAGTGATCAGGAGCAGGAACCCTGGCTGATTTCCCCTCTCTCTCTCTAACCCAGGGGTCAGTGGGCAGTGATCAGGAGCAGGAACCCTGGCTGATTTCCCCTCTCTCTCTCTAACCCAGGGGTCAGTGGGCAGTGATCAGGAGCAGGAACGCTGGCTGATTTCCCCTCTCTCTCTAACCCAGGGGTCAGTGGGTAGTGATCAGGAGCAGTAACCCGGGCTGATTTCCCCTCTCTCTCTAACCCAGGGGTCAGTGGGCAGTGATCAGGAGCAGTAACCCGGGCTGATTTCCCCTCTCTCTCTAACCCGGGAGTCACAGAGGCCGATCTAGTTCTTCTCACTCTCTCTAACTCGGGGACGGAGCTGGGGGACCTTTCCTGACGTCTGCCCCCGCCCGCACCACCCCCCGTGCCCGCCCCGCCCCTTTACATACAGTAAGGACAGGATCCTTGCCTTCTCACAGCAGTAGCTGGGGCTGGGAGTTGTTGCTGTAGGTCAGGGCGAGTCCCCCCGCCTCTGCCGGCCTCTCGTGCGTCCCCTTGTGACCGTTGAGCTGCACCTGGGTGTGACAGTACACGCCGCACTGCTCGCACACGAAACGGTATGGCTGCAGCAAGGTGATACCGTGGTGTTTCCGGGCGTGGACTCGGAGATAGGCCGCGGTGGTGAAACCTGCAGGCAGAGCGAGAGAAACAAACCAGAGTTTGAAACCCAGGCGAAGCAGGAGAGGGGAGAGGGGGAGCTCAGGGGGATAAGCACCGCACGGCCTAGAACGGAGACTCACACACAGAGCAGGAAAGGCCCAGGGGTAATCAGCCAGGGTTCCTGCTCCTGATCTCTGTCCACTGACCCCTGGGTTAGAGAGAGGGGGAATCAGCCAGGGTTCCTGCTCCTGATCACTGTCCAGTGACCCCTGGGTTAGAGAGAGGGGGAAATCAGCCAGGGTTCCTGCTCCTGATCACTGTCCAGTGACCCCTGGGTTAGAGAGAGGGGGAAATCAGCCAGGGTTCCTGCTCCTGATCACTGTCCAGTGACCCCTGGGTTAGAGAGAGGGGGAAATCAGCCAGGGTTCCTGCTCCTGATCACTGTCCAGTGACCTCTGGGTTAGAGAGAGAGGAAATCAGCCAGGGTTCCTGCTCCTGTTCACTGTCCAGTGACCCCTGGGTTAGAGAGAGGGGAAATCAGCCAGGTTTCCTGCTCCTGATCACTGTCCAGTGACCCCTGGGTTAGAGAGAGGGGAAATCAGCCAGGTTTCCTGCTCCTGATCACTGTCCAGTGACCCCTGGGTTAGAGAGAGGGGAAATCAGCCAGGTTTCCTGCTCCTGATCACTGTCCAGTGACCCCTGGGTCAGAGAGAGAGCAAATCAGCCAGGGTTCCTGCTCCTGTTCACTGTCCAGTGACCCCTGGGTTAGAGAGAGGAAATCAGCCAGGGTTCCTGATCCTGATCACTGTCCAGTGACTCCTGGGTTAGAGAGAGAGGGAATCAGCCAGGGTTCCTGCTCCTGATCACTGTCCAGTGATCCCTGGGTTAGAGAGAGGGGGAAATCAGCCAGGGTTCCTGCTCCTGATCACTGTCCAGTGATCCCTGGGTTAGAGAGAGGGGGAAATCAGCCAGGGTTCCTGCTCCTGATCACTGCCCAGTGACCCCTGGGTTAGAGAGAGGAAATCAGCCAGGGTTCCTGCTCCTGATCACTGTCCAGTGACCCCTGGGTTAGAGAGAGGAAATCAGCCAGGGTTCCTGCTCCTGATCACTGTCCAGTGACCCCTGGGTTAGAGAGAGAGGGGAAATCAGCCAGGGTTCCTGCTCCTGATCACTGTCCAGTGATCCCTGGGTTAGAGAGAGGGGAATCAGCCAGGGTTCCTGCTCCTGATCACTGTCCACTGACTCCTGGGTTAGAGAGAGAGGAAATCAGCCAGGGTTCCTGCTCCTGGTCAATGCCCAGTGATCCCTGGGTTAGAGAGAGAGGAAAATCAGTCAGGGTTCCTGCTCCTGATCACTGTCCACTGACCCCTGGGTTAGAGAGAGGGAAATCAGCCAGGGTTCCTGCTCCTGATCAATGCCCAGTGACCGCTGGGTTAGAGAGAGGGGAAATCAGCCAGGGTTCCTGCTCCTGATCACTGTCCAGTGACCCATGGGTTAGAGAGAGAGGGGAAATCAGCCAGGGTTCCTGCTCCTGATCACTGTCCAGTGACCACTGGATTAGGGAGAGAGTGGAAATCAGCCAGGGTTACTGCACCTGATCACTGCCCAGTGACCCCTGGGTTAGAGAGAAGGGGGAATCAGCCAGGGTTCCTGCTCCTGATCACTGCCCAGTGACCCCTGGGTTAGAGAGAGGGGAGATCAGCCAGGGTTCCTCCTACTGAGAGACACCAATCATTGCATAGATATTACTTTGTGTGTTTGTGCAGATATAGAATTCACACACTAAACACTCCCAGGGCAGGTACAGCAGAGGCTGAATACAGAGTAAAGCTCCCTCTACACTGTCCCATCAAACACTCCCAGGGCAGGTACAGCACGGGTTAGATACAGAGTAAAGCTCCCTCTACACTGTCCCATCAAACACTCCCAGGGCAGGTACAGCACGGGTTAGATACAGAGTAAAGCTCCCTCTACACTGTCCCATCAAACACTCCCAGGGAAGTACAGCACGGGGTTAGATACAGAGTAAAGCTCCCTCTAGTGTCCCAGAGTAAGGACAAGGCCTCTCAGCTCCCTCGCCCCGCTCACCCTTGCTGCAGATGTCGCAGGTGTGGTTTGGACCCTCACTGTGGACCTTCATGTGATCGGTGATGTAGGCGGCACTCAGCAGCTTCCCGCACACGTGGCAAGGCACCTTCTCCTCGTGTCGGATCATGTGGGCGCGCAGTCGGTCCTTGGTGGCGAAGGCAGCTTCGCAGGTCTGGGGGGAGAGGAAGGAGACCAGGTCAGAGTCTGCACACCAGGGTCTCAGGGGATTGTGAGGAGTCCCCGAGACAGAGCAATTAACCACATCATCACGTAACCAACCCGTCATCAACCCCGAGATCGCCGACACCCCGAGATCACCGACACCCCGAGATCGCAGACACCCCGAGATCGCAGACACCCCGAGATCGCAGACACCCCGAGATCGCAGACACCCCGAGATCGCAGACACCCCGAGATCACCGCCACCCCGTGATCACCGACACCCCGAGATCGCAGACACCCCGAGATCGCAGACACCCCGAGATCGCCGACACCCCGAGATCGCCGACACCCCGAGATCGCCGACACCCCGAGATCGCCGACACCCCGAGATCGCCGACACCCCGAGATCGCCGACACCCCGAGATCGCCGACACCCCGAGATCGCCGACACCCCGAGATCGCAGACACCCCGAGATCGCAGACACCCCGAGATCGCAGACACCCCGAGATCGCAGACACCCCGAGATCGCAGACACCCCGAGATCGCAGACACCCCGAGATCGCAGACACCCCGAGATCGCAGACACCCCGAGATCGCAGACACCCCGAGATCGCAGACACCCCGAGATCGCAGACACCCCGAGATCACCGACACCCCGAGATCACCGACACCCCGAGATCACCGACACCCCGAGATCACCCCGAGATCACCGCCACCCCGTGATCACCGCCACCCCGTGATCACCGACACCCCGAGATCAGAGACACCCCGAGACCACCCCGAGATCGCAGACACCCCGAGATCGCAGACACCCGAGATCGCAGACACCCCGAGATCGCAGACACCCCGAGATCGCAGACACCCCGAGATCGCAGACACCCCGAGATCGCAGACACCCCGAGATCACCGACACCCCGAGATCGCAGACAGCCCGAGATCGCAGACACCCCGAGATCGCAGACACCCCGAGATCGCAGACACCCCGAGATCGCAGACAGCCCGAGATCGCAGACACCCCGAGATCGCAGACAGCCCGAGATCGCAGACACCCCGAGATCGCAGACACCCCGAGATCACAGACACCCCGAGATCACAGACACCCCGAGATCACAGACACCCCGAGACCACCCCGAGATCACCGACACCCCGAGATCGCAGACACCCCGAGATCACCCCGAGATCGCAGACACCCCGAGATCGCAGACACCCCGAGATCACCCCGAGATCGCAGACACCCCGAGATCGCAGACACCCCGAGATCGCAGACACCCGAGATCGCAGACACCCGAGATCGCAGACACCCCGAGATCGCAGACACCCCGAGAACGCAGACACCCCGAGAACGCAGACACCCCGAGATCGCAGACACCCCGAGATCGCAGACACCCCGAGATCGCAGACACCCCGAGATCGCAGACACCCAGAGATCGCAGACACCCCGAGATCGCAGACACCCCGAGATCGCAGACACCCCGAGATCGCAGACACCCCAAGATCACCCCGAGATCGCAGACACCCCGAGATCGCAGACACCCCGAGATCGCAGACACCCCGAGATCGCAGACACCCCGAGATCACCCCGAGATCAGACACCCCGAGATCGCAGACACCCCGAGATCGCATACACCCCGAGATCGCAGACACCCCGAGATCGCAGACACCCCGAGATCGCAGACACCTCGAGATCGCAGACACCCCGAGAGCGCAGACACCCCGAGAGCGCAGACACCCCGAGATCGCATACACCCCGAGATCGCAGACACCCCGAGATCACCCCGAGATCGCAGACACCCCGAGATCGCAGACACCCCGAGATCGCAGACACCCCGAGGAGCGCAGACACCCCGAGATCGCAGACACCCCGAGATCGCAGACACCCCGAGATCGCAGACACCCCGAGATCACCCCGAGATCGCAGACACCCCGAGATCGCAGACACCCCGAGATCGCAGACACCCCGAGATCGCAGACACCCCGAGATCGCAGACACCCCGAGATCGCAGACACCCCGAGATCACCCCGAGATCGCAGACACCCCGAGATCGCCGACACCCCGCGATCACCCCGAGATCGCAGACACCCCGAGATCGCAGACACCCCGAGATCGCAGACACCCCGAGATTACCCCGAGATCACAGACACCCCGAGATCACCTCGAGATCACAGACACCCCGAGATCACAGACACCCCGAGATCACCGACACCCCGAGATCACAGACACCCCGAGATCACAGACACCCCGAGATCACCGACACCCCGAGATCGCAGACACCCCGAGATCGCAGACACCCCGAGATCGCAGACACCCCGAGATCGCAGACACCCCGAGATCGCAGACACCCCGAGATCGCAGACACCCCGAGATCGCCGACACCCCGAGATCACCGACACCCCGAGATCACCCCGAGATCGCAGACACCCCGAGATCACCCCGAGATCGCAGACACCCCGAGATCGCAGACACCCCGAGATCCCCGTCGCCCCGAGATCACAGACACCCCGAGATCGCCGTCGCCCCGAGACTGAGCATTAACCCCAGTTTCGAGCCCCGCTGGACCCTCACCACCTCCACTCCCCGCTCCAGTGTCTGTCTCAGAATCACTGCCCCTCTCGCCCGCCCTTTGAAACTGGCAACTGGCTGTCTGAGAACCGCTCAAACCTGGGTCAGCCCGTGACCCCCTGGGTAACGGTCAGTCTGTGACCCCTGTGTAACGGTCAGCCTGTGACTGGTCAGTCCCCCTCCCCCGGGAAACGTACCTGACACTTGAAGGGTCGTTCTGTGGAATGAACTTGTCGGACGTGACTGTTCAGGTGGTCAGGCCTGCAACAGAGAGAAACAGTGAGGTCATCCCAATCTCACACTTTCACCGAAATCCACATCCCAATCTCTCACTTCCACCCAATTCCACATCCCAATCTCACACTTCCACATCCCAATCTCACACTTTCACCGAAATCCACATCCCAATCTCTCACTTCCACCCAATTCCACATCCCAATCTCACACTTCCACATCCCAATCTCACACTTCCACCCAATTCCACATCGCAATCTCTCACTTCCACATCCCAATCTCACACTTCCACCCAATTCCACATCGCAATCTCTCACTTCCACCCAATTCCACATCCCAATCTCACACTTCCACCCAATTCCACATCCCAATCTCACACTTCCACCGAAATCCACATCCCAATCTCACACTTCCATCCAATTCCACATCCCAATCTCACACTTCCACATCCCAATCTCACACTTCCACCCAATTCCACATCCCAATCTCTCACTTCCACCGAAATCCACATCCCAATCTCACACTTCCACCCAATTCCACATCCCAATCTCACACTTCCACCGAAATCCACATCCCAATCTCACACTTCCATCCAATTCCACATCCCAATCTCACACTTCCACATCCCAATCTCACACTTCCACCCAATTCCACATCCCAATCTCACACTTCCACCGAAATCCACATCCCAATCTCACACTTCCATCCAATTCCACATCCCAATCTCACAATTCCACATCCCAATCTCACACTCACTCACACACTCTCACGGCTCACTCTCTCACACACTCACTTTCATCCAACCATTCTCCCAATCGCACGCTCACTCACTCACACTAATTCGCACTCACTCTCACTGGTGCGCTCGCTCACACTCACGCGCTTTCACCCAGCCACATACTTTCTCACGTGCATGATCACACGCACTCGAACACATTCTCACTAGTGTAAACTCATTTGGGACGTCCTGAAGTGGTGGAAGGAGCTTTGGGATGTGTTGAGATGGTGAAAGGGGCTTCGGGACGCCCTGAGGTGGTGAAGGTAGCTCATAGTATATTATATAGAGGCATGGCAGGGCAGTCCCGTGAATTGCACATCCTGTGCCACGTGGGAAATCCTGGACGCTTCTCGTGGTCTGGACGACCACGTGTGCGGGAAGTGTCGCCAGCTACAGCAGCTCGAGCTCCGGGTTTTGGAGCTTGAGCGGCAGCTGGAGTCACTGCAGGTGCATCCGCGAGGCTGAGAGCTACGTGGATAGCACGTTTCTAGAGGTGGTCACCCCGCAGCTTAAGAGTGTGTAGGCAGAGAGGGAATGGGTGACCGTCAGACAGAAGAGGAGGACCAGGCAGGTCGTGCAGGAGTCACCTGAGTGCATCTCGCTCGCTAACCAGTAAATACTGGTGAGGCCGATGGTTCCTCTGGGGAGTGCAGCCAGAGCAAAGTCCACGGCACCATGGGTGGCTCAGCTGCACAGGTGGGGAGGAAGAAGAGTGGAAGAGCCATAGTGATAGGGGATTCAATAGTTAGGGGAGCAGACAGGTGTTTCTGCGGCCGCAGACGTGACTCCAGGATGGTATGTTGCCTCCCTGGTGCCAGGGTCAAGGATGTCACTGAGCGGCTGCAGGACATTCTGAGGGGGGAGGGTGAGCAGCCAGAGGTCGTGGTCCACAGTGGTACCAACGACGTAGGCAGAAAGAGGGATGAGATCCTGCAGGCAGAGTTTAGGGAGCTAGGAAAAAGATTAAAAAGCGGGACCTCAAAAGGTAGTAATCTCTGGATTACTCCCGGTGCCACGTGCTAGTGAGTACAGAAACAGGAGGATAGAGCAGATGAACGCATGGCTGGAGAGATGATGCAGGAGGGAGGGCTTTAGATTCCTGAGGCATTGGGACCGTTTCTGGAGAAGGTGGGACCTGTACAAGCCGGACGGGTTACACCTCAACAGAGCCGGGACCAATATCCTCGCGGCGGGGTTTGCTTGTGCTGTTGGGGAGGGTTTAAACTAACTTGGCAGGGGGGATGGGAACCTGAGAGTAGATTCAGAAGGGAGAGAAGCAAAGCTGGAAATGGAAGGCAGAAAATTAGTAAGCGAGTTTGGTAGGCAGAGGAAACAAAGGCTAGAAAATAGACAAGAAGGGAGTTTGGCAGTGCTAAATGGGATATACTTCAACGCAAGGAGTCTAGGGAATAAAGCAGATGAGCTGAGGGCACAGATAGACACGTGGGAGTATGATATTACAGCCATTACTGAGACATGGCTGAAAGAAGGGTAGGAATGGCACCTCAACATTCCTGGTTACAGGGTTTTCAGACGAGATAGAGAGGGGGATAAAAAAGGAGGGGAGGGTCGCATTATTGATTAAAGAAACAATTACAGCTGTGAGGAGGGATGATATCTTAGAAGGATCATCAAATGAGGCCATATGGGTTGAACTGAAAAGCAAAAAAGGGGCAATCACACTGCTGGGAGTGTACTATAGACCCCCAAACAGTCAGAGGGAGATAGAAGAGCAAATATGTAGGCAAATTTCTGAGACGTGCAAAAATAGGGCAGTAATAGTCGGGGAATTTCAACTTCCCTAATATTAACTGGGATAAAATTAGTGTGAAAGGTATAGAGGGAGCAGAATTCTTAAAATGCATTCAGGAGAACTTTTTTAGCCAGTACGTAGCAAGCCCAACAAGAGAGGGGGCGGTTCTGGACCTAGTTTTAGGGAATGAAGCTGGGCAAGTGGAAAGGGTATCAGTGGGAGAGCATATTGGTGGTAGTGATCATAATTCAGTTAGATTTAGGGTAGTTCTGGAAAAGGACAAGGATAGACCAGGAATAAAAGTTCTCAATTGGGGAAAAGCTGATTTTACTAAGCTGAGAGGTGATTTAGCCAAAGTGGACTGGAGACAGAAACTTGAAGGTAAATCAGTGTCAGAGCAGTGGGTGGCATTCAAGGAGAGATAGTGAGGGCTCAGAGCAAGTATGTTCCCTTAAAGAAAAAGGGTGGGACTAACAAATCTAGAGCTCCCTGGATGTCGAGGAGCATACAGGGTAGGATAAAGAAAAAAAGGGAAGCTTATGACAGATACCGAGGACTCAATACTGCAGAAAGCTGAGAGGAGTATAGAAAGTGCAGGGTGAAATTAAAAAGGAAATTAGGAAAGCAAAGAGAGGGCATGAAAAAATATTGGCAAGTAAAATCAAAGAAAACCCAAAAATGTTTTATAAATACATTAAGAGCAAGAGGATAACTAAAGTAAGAGTAGGGCCTATTAGGGACCATAAAGGTAACCTGTGTGTGGAAGCGAAAGACATGGGCATGGTTCCTAATGAATACTTTGCGTCTGTTTTCACAAAAGAGAGGGACGATGCAGACATTGCAATCAGGGAGGAGGAGTGTGAAAAAGGGAGAAAAGGATAGACCGAGTAATTACAGGCCAGTCAGCCTAACCTCGGTGGTGGGAGAATTATTGGAAAGAATTCTGAAGGACAGGATAAATCTTCATTTAGAAAGACACGGATTAATCAAGGATAGTCAGCACGGATTTGTTAAGGGAAGGCCGTGTCTGACAAACTTGATTGAATTTTTTGAGGAGGTAACAAGGAGGGTAGATGAGGGTAGTGCGTTTGATGTAGTGTATATGGACTTTAGCAAGGCTTTTGGTAAGGTTCCATATGGCAGACTGGTCACAAAGTTAAAAGCCCATGGGATCCAGGGCAAAGTGTCAAGTTGGATTCAAAACTGGCTCGGAGACAGGAAGCAGAGGGTAAAGGTTGATGGGTGTTTTTGTGACTGGAAGGCTGTTTCCAGTGGGGTTCCACAGGGCTCAGTACTAGGTCCCGTGCTTTTTGTGGTATATATCAACGATCTTGACTTGAATATAGGGGGTATGATTAAGAAGTTTGCAGATGATACTAAAACCGGCTGTGTGGTTGATACTGAAGAAGGAAGCTGTAGACTGCAGGAAGATATCAATAAATTGGTCAGGTGGGCAGAACAGTGGCAAATGGAATTCAATCTGGAGAAGTGTGAGGTAATGCATTTGGGGAGGGCTAACAAGGAAAGGGAATATATATTAAATGGTAGGACACTGAGTAGTGTAGAGGAACAAAGGGACCTTGGAGTGCATGTCCACAGATCCCTGAAGGTAGCAGGCCAAGTAGATAAGGTGGTTAAGAAGGCATATGGAATGCTTGCCTTTATTAGCCGTGGCATAGAATACAAGAGCAGGGGGGGGGTTATGCTTCAACTGTATAAAACACTAGTTAGGCCTCAGCTAGAGTACTGCGTGCAGTTCTGGTCACCACATTACAGGAAAGATGTGATTGCACGAGAGAGGGTACAGAGGAGATTTACAAGGATGTTGCCGGGAGTAGAGAATCTTAGCAATGAGGAAAGACTGGATAGGCTGGGTCTGTTTTCCATGGAACAGAGGAGGCTGAGGGGAGACCTTATTGAGGTGTATAAAATTATGAGGGGCCTAGATAAAGTGGATAGAAAGGACCTATTTCCCTTAGCAGAGGGGTCAAAAACCAGGGGGGCACAGATTTAAAGTAATTGGGGGAAGGTTTAGAGGGGATTTGAGGGGAAATTTCTTCACCCAGAGGGTTGTGGGGGTCTGGAACTCACTGCCTGAAAGGGTGGTAGAGGCAGGAACCCTAACCACATTTAAAAAGTACTTGGATGTGCACTTGGGATGCTGTAACCTGCAGGGCTACGGACCAAGAGCTGGGAAGTGGGATTAGGCTGGATAGCTCTTTGTTGGCCGGCGCGGACACAGTGGGCCAAAATGCCCTCCTTCCGTGCTGTAACTTTCTATGATTCTATGAAATATTAGATGAAATAAACATAGTGAAAGAGGAAGTATTAAGGGGTTTAGCATCTTTGAAAGTGGATAAATCCCCAGGCCTGGATGAAATGTATCCCAGACTGTTAAGAAGTAAGAGAGGAAATAGCAGAGGCTCTGACCATCATTTTCCAATCCTCTCTGGCTACAGGTGTGGTGCCGGAGGACTGCTATGTGGTACCGTTGTTTAAAAAGGGAGAAAGGGATAGACCGAGTAATTACAGGCCAGTCAGCCTAACCTCAGTGGTGGGAAAATTATTGGAAAAAATTCTGAGGGACAGAATAAATCTTCATTTAGAAAGACATGGATTAATCAGGGGCAGTCAGCATGGATTTGTTTAGGGAAGGTCGTGTCTGATTAACTTGATTGAATTTTTTGAGGAGGTAACAAGGAGGGTCGATGAGGGTTGTGTGTTTGATGTAGTCTACATGGATTTTAGCAAGGTTTTTGATAAGGTCCCGCGTGGCAGACTGGTCACGAAAGTAAAAGCCCAAGGGATCCAGGGCAAAGTGGCAAGTTAGATCCAAAATTGGCTCAGAGGCAGGAAACAAAGGGTAATGGTCGAAGGGTGTTTTTGTGACTGGAAGGCTGTTTCCAGTGGGGTTCCGCAGAGCTCAGTACTGGGTCCTTTGATTTTTGTGGTATGTATCAATGATTTGGACTTGAATGTAGGAAGTATGATTAAGAAGTTTGCAGATGATACTAAAATTGGCCGTGTGGTTGATAATGAGGAAGAAAGCTGCAGACTGCAGGAAGATATCAATGGACTGATCAGGTGGGCAGAATAGTGGCAAATGGAATTCAATCCGGAGAAGTGTGAGGTAATGCATTTGGGGAGGGCTAACAAGGAAAGGGAACACAGATTAAATGGTAGAACACTGAGAAGTGTAGAGGAACAAAGGGACCTTGGAGTGCATGTCCACAGATCCCTGAAGGTAGCAGGACAGGTAGATAAGGTGGTTAAGAAGGCATACGGGATACTTGCCTTTATTAGCCGAGGCATAGAATATAAGAGCAGGGAGGTTATGCTTCAACTGTATAAAACACTAGTTAGGCTGCAGCTAGAATACTGCGTGCAGTTCTGGTCACCACATTACAGGAAGGATGTGATTGCACTAGAGAGGGTACAGAGGAGATTTACAAGGATGTTGCCAGGACTGGAGAATGTTAGCTATGAGGAAAGATTGGATAGGCTGGTGTTGTTTTCTTTGGAACAGAGGAGGCTGAGGGGAGACCTAATTGAGGTGTATAAAATTATGAGGGGCCTAGATAGAGTGGATAGGAAGGACCTATTTCCCTTAGCAGAAGGGTCGATAACCAGGGGGCAGAGATTTAAAGTAATTGGTCGGAGGTTTAGAGGGGATTTGAGGGGAAATGTTTTCACCCAGAGGGTGGTGGGGGTCTGGAACTCACTGCCTGAAAGGGTGGTGGAGGCAGAAACTCTCACCACATTCAAAAAGACCTTGGAGATGCACTTGAAGTGCCGTAACCTACAGGGCTACGGACCAAGAGCTGGAAAGTGGGATTAGGCTGGATAGCGCTTTGTCGACTGGCGCGGACACGATGGGCCGAATGGCCTCCTTCTGTGCTGTAACTTTCTATGATTCTGTACCCAAGTCCAGGTCAATAATATATATATCAAAAAGAGCAATGGGGAACAGCACTGTATACCTCCCTCCAGTCTGATAAACAAGCGTTCACCACTACTCTCTGCTTTTTCTCTCTCAATAAATGATGTAATCACTTGGCGACTGCCTGTTTAATCCCATGGGCTTCAATTTTGCTAACAAGTCTATTATGAGGCACCATTATGTCCTCCCCATGAGGACATTGGTCCCAGAACTCCCTGTTTACGCTGTCCCATCAAACACTCCCAGGGCAGGTACAGCACGGGTTAGATACAGAGTAAAGCTCCGTCTACACTGTCCCATCAAACACTCCCAGGGCAGGTACAGCACGGGGTTAGATATAGGGTAAAGCTCCCTCTACACTGTCCCATCAAACACTCCCAGGGCAGGTACAGCACGGGTTAGATACAGAGTAAAGCTCCCTCTACACTGTCCCATCAAACACTCCCAGGGCAGGTACAGCACGGGTTAGATACAGAGTAAAGCTCCCTCTACACTGACCCATCAAACACTCCCGGGGCAGGTACAGCACGGGTTAGATACAGAGTAAAGCTCCCTCTACACTGTCCCATCAAACACTCCCAGCACAAATACAGCACAGGATTGATACAGAGTAAAGCTCCCTCTACACTGTCCCATCAAACACTCCCAGCGCAAATACAGCACAGGATCGATACAGAGTAAAGCTCTCTTGAAACCACCCCATTAAGCATCCACAGGGTAGGTGCAGCACCGTTTAGACAAAGAGTAAAGCTCCCTCTATCTGGCTTTGGGACGTCCTGAGGTGGTGAGAGGGGCTGTGGGGCGTCACCAGGGCCCAGGATATGTGCCGAGACTGTGGGAGAGCCTGTGTTAAGGGGAGCTCCGCCTGCTGCTCTACCTGGAGAAGCCCTTCCCGCAGTGGCTGCAGATGTAGGGCTTGTTGACGCCGCCCTCGTGGGAGCGCACGTGGTAGCTCATGCGGTCCTTGCGTTTGAAGCGTTGCTGGCAGACGGGGCACTCGAAGGGCTTCTCGTCGGAGTGCGAGAGCTTGTGGCGGTTGAGATGGTAGACGTCGCGGAAGGCCTTGCCGCACAGCTCGCAGCTGTGGTTCTTGCGCACACGCCGGGCGGGCGAGGGCGAGGGGGCAGGGGACAGGCCGCTGCCCGCCGGCAGGGGGAGGGGCTCGGCCGACCCCAGCGGCCCCCCTGCCCCGCCCACGGCGGCCATGGTCATGCTGAGCAGGGCGATGGGCACCATGGTGGGGGGGTTGGCGCTGGCAGGGAGCTGGCCGCGGCCGCCCCCCCCAGAGTGGGTGCCCTGGTGCCTCCGCAGGTTGTAGTTATTCTTGAACTCCTTGGCACAGAGCCGGCAGACGAAGGGCCCCTTGCTCTTGGGCTTGCTCTTGTCCGTTTCCAGGCCGGGCCGGGCCTGGGGCTGCGGGTTCTTGGGCCTCTCCGGCACCAGCGGGCCCTCCACGGCCCCGGGGGTCGAGGGCGGCCGGGCGGCTTCCTGAGACACGGAGGCTGTGGTGAGCATGGGCAGGAGGTCGGCCTGGACGCCCGGAGTCTGGTCAGTACCAGCCGTCTGCGGAGAGAGAGAGAGAGACGGGAGTTAGTGTCAGTATATCCCCCTATAATCCCCATTGCCCCAATCGTCCCGTCAACACTGTCCCAGAAACCCGGCCCCATTGCCCCTTATGCCCCGCCCCTTACTCAGTGGGCCCGCCCCACTGTCAACTGCTCCGCCCCCCACTCCCCCAGAGGCTCCGCCCCCCCACTGTCCAAAGACGTCTTACTGCAATTATATAGGGCCCTGGTGAGACCACACCTGGAGTATTGTGTACAGTTTTGGTCTCCTTACCTAAGGAAGGATATACTTGCCATAGAGGGAGTGCAACGAAGGTTCACCAGACTGGTTCCTGGGATGGGGGGATTGTCCTATGAGGACAGATTGAGTAGACTAGGCCTATATTCTTTGGAGTTTAGAAGAGTGAGAGGTGATCTCATTGAAACATACAAAATTCTTACAGGGTTTGACAGGGTAGATGCAGGGAGGCTGTTTCCCCCTGGCTGGGGAGTCTAGAACCAGTGGGCAACATGGTGGCATAGTGGTTAGCACTGTTGCTTCACAGCGCCAGGGACCCGGGTTCGAATCCGGCCTCGGGTGACTGTCTGTGTGGAGTTTGCACATTCTCCCCATGTCTGCGTGGGTTTCCTCCGGGTGCTCCGGTTTCCTCCCACAGTCCAAAGATGTGCGGGTTAGGTTGATTTGGCTATGATAAATTGACCCTTAGTGTTAGGGGGGAGTAAATACGTGGGGTTACGGGGATAGGGTGGGATATGTTAGGGGGGATTAAATATGTGGGGTTACGGGGATAGGGTGGGATATGTGTCGGTGCAGGCTCGATGGGCCGAAATGGCCTCTATCTGTACTGTGGGGATTCTGGGTCACAGTCTCAGGATAAGGGGTCGGCCATTTAAGACTGAGATGAGGAGAAATTTCTTCATAGGGCCATAACGGCACAGAAGGAGGCCATTCGGCCCATCGAGTCCGTGCCGGCTCTCTGCAGAGCAATCCAGTCAGTCCCATTCCCCCCGCTCTGTCCCCGTAGCCCTGCAAGTTTATTTCCCTCAAGTGCCTATCCAGTCTCCCCTTGAAAACATTGAGTGTCTCCGCTTCCACCACTTCCGTCGGCAGCGAGTTCCAGGTCCTCACCACTCGCTGCGTAAAAAAGTTTTTCCTCACATCCCCCCTGTATCTCTTGCCCAAAACCTTAAATCTGTGTCCCCTAGTCCTTCTACCTTCAACTCGTGGGAACAGCCTTTCCCCGTCTAGCCTATCCAAACCCCTCATAATCTTGTACACCTCTATCAAATCACCCCTCAACCTCCTTTGCTCTAATGAAAACAAATCCAGCTTCTCCAACCTGTCGTTGTAGCTAAGATCCCCCATCCCCGGAACCATTCTGGTGAATCTCCTCTACACCCTCTCAAGGGCCTTCACATCCTTCCTAAAGTGTGGTGACCAGAACTGGACGCAATACTCCAGTTGTGACCTAACCAACACTTTATAAAGGTTCAGCATAACTTCTCTACTTTTGTCCTCAATACCTCTATTTATGAAGCCCAAGATCCCGTATGCTTTGTTAAACACTCTCTCAATATGTCCTGCCACCTTCAGGGACCTATGCACATTAACTCCTAGGTCCCTCTGTCCCTGCACACTCTTTAAAACTGTGCCATTAAGTGTATATTGCCTCTCCCTGTTCCTTCTGCCAAAATGCATCACCTCACACTTCTCTGTATTAAATTCCATCCGCCCAGAGGGTTGTGAATCTTTGGAATTCTCTACCCCAGAGGGTTGTGGAGGCTCAGTCATTGAGTATATTCAAGACAGAGATCAATAGATTTTTGAATATTAAGGAAATCAAGGGATATGGGGATAGTTCAGGAAAGTGGAGTTGAGGTAGAAGATCAGCCATATCTAATTGAATGGTGGAGCAGGCTCGAGGGGCCGAATGGCCGACTCCTGCTCCTATTTCTTATGTCCAATGCTCCGTCCACACTGCCCAGAGGCTCCGCCCCCACTGTCCAACGCTCCGCCCCCACTGCCCAGAGGCTCCGCCCTATTATCCAATGCTCCGCCCCCCCACTGTCCAACGCTCCGCCCTATTATCCAACGCTCCGCCCCCACTGCCAAGAGGCTCCGCCCTATTATCCAATGCTCTGCCCTCACTGTCCAACGCTCCGCCCCCACTGCCCAGAGGCTCCGCCCTATTATCCAATGCTCTGCCCTCACTGTCCAATGCTCCGCCCCCACTGCCCAGAGGCTCCACCCTATTATCCAACGCTCCGCCCACACTGCCCAGAGGCTCCGCCCTATTATCCAATGCTCCGCCCCCCACTACCCAGAGGCTCCGCCCTATTATCCAATGCTCCACCCCCACTGCTCAATGCCCCGCCCACACTGCCCAGAGGCTCCGCCCTATTATCCAATGCTCTGCCCCCACTGTCCAGAGGCTCCGCCCTATTATCCAATGCTCTGCCCCCACTGTCCAGAGGCTCCGCCCTATTATCCAATGCTCTGCCCCCACAGTCCAACGCTCCGCCCACAGTGCCCAGAGGCTCCGCCCTATTATCCAATGCTCCGCCCCCACTGCCCAGAGGCTCCGCCCTATTATCCAATGCTCTGCCCCCACTGCACAGATGCTCCGCCCCCACTGCAGATGCTCCGCCCCCATTGTCCAATGCTCTGCCCCCACTGCCCATGCTCCGCCCACATTCCCCTAGCCACGCCCCATAGGCCCAGGCCCCGCCCCACTCCCATGAGGTCCCGCCCCCACAGCCCCAGGCTCCGCCCCGGGTTCCCGGAGGCCCCGCCCCCAGTCCCCTGAGGCCCGCCCCCACAGCCCCAGGCCCCGCCCCGGTTCCCTTGGCCCCGCCCCCAATCCCCAGAGGTCCCGCCCCCACAGCACAAGGCCCCGCCCCCCCACAGTGCCCGGATCTTTGCCTCACCTGGAAGATGAAGCTGCTCCAAGTGGCGTCCATGGCGGCGGCGACTCCCGGCCTGAGTCTCCCCGCTCCCGCGGGCTCTCTCTCCCCGGGCTCCGGCCTCCCGCTCTCAGGCCGCGGCCCCGCTCTCCCGCTCCGGCTCCTTATTTACAAACAGCGGCCGCTCGGCGACATGGCGGCGGCAGCGGGCGGGCGGCGGGCTGACCCCTGACCCGCTGAACCCTGACCCCGGGCCGGGCCCCGCCCCCCGCTGGACCGCACCACTGCCCCAGAGAGAGAGGGGGGGGTAATAAACTACAAACACACACACAAAGAGGGCCGGGCACGACATGAACCAGCGTCTGCTACCCGGCAACTCACAAACACCGCCAGGAGCTGGCCTGCCAGCGGCCGCCGTCTCTGCCCCCAGGTCCCATTGAGATGAAACAAATCCCTGGCTCCCCCCCCCGTCCTCTCGGCACTTGGACTCGCCCAGCGGCCGCCCGGACCCAACCATCTCCCGCCGGGGGGGGGGAATAAACAATCCGCGGCCTCAACCCCCGGGGTTAACCGGCGCAGAGAGAGTGGAGGGAGAATTAAATTCACTTTATCATCCAATCATTTCTGCCTCCCCGGGGCGGGGGCGGGGGGTGAGAGCGATGCCGACTTTGAGAGGAGGAGGAGGAATCAGTCCCCGTCACCTCCCCCCCCCCCACATCCCGAATGGAACATTCCAACTCCGCCAACCGCCGGGAGGAAAAAAAAATTCGAAAAACAAAATTCAAAAAAAACCGCCAACCGTCAACGGTCCTGAGGCCAAGTGTGGGGGGGAGGGGCGGGACTGAGGGAGTGCCGCACTGTCGGAGGGGCAGTACTGAGGGAGCGCTGCACTGTCGGAGGGTCAGTACTGAGGGAGCGCTGCACTGTCGGAGGGGCAGTACTGAGGGAGCGCCGCACTGTCGGAGGGTCAGTACTGAGTGAGCGCCGCACTGTCGGAGGGGCAGTACTGAGGGAGTGCCGCACTGTCGGAGGGGCAGTACTGAGGGAGCGCCGCACTGTCGGAGGGGCAGTACTGAGGGAGCGCCGCACTGTCGGAGGGGCAGTACTGAGGGAGCGCCGCACTGTCGGAGGGGCAGCACTGAGGGAGTGCCGCACTGTCGGAGAGGCAGTACTGAGGGAGTGCCGCACTGTCGGAGAGGCAGTACTGAGGGAGTGCCGCACTGTCGGAGGGGCAGAACTGAGGGAGCGCCGCACTGTCGGAGGGGCAGTACTGAGGGAGCGCCGCACTGTCGGAGGGGCAGTACTGAGGGAGCACCGCACTGTCGGAGGGGCAGTACTGAGGGAGCGCCGCACTGTCGGAGGGGGAGTACTGAGGGAGTGCCGCACTGTCGGAGGGGCAGTACTGAGGGAGTGCCGCACTGTCGGAGAGGCAGTACTGAGGGAGCGCCGCACTGTCGGAGGGGCAGCACTGAGGGAGTGCCGCACTGTCGGAGAGGCAGTACTGAGGGAGTGCCGCACTGTCGGAGAGGCAGTACTGAGGGAGTGCCGCACTGTCGGAGGGGCAGAACTGAGGGAGCGCCGCACTGTCGGAGGGGCAGTACTGAGGGAGCGCCGCACTGTCGGAGGGGCAGTACTGAGGGAGCACCGCACTGTCGGAGGGGCAGTACTGAGGGAGCGCCGCACTGTCGGAGGGGGAGTACTGAGGGAGTGCCGCACTGTCG
Source organism: Squalus acanthias (assembly GCA_030390025.1). Lineage (NCBI taxonomy): Eukaryota > Metazoa > Chordata > Chondrichthyes > Squaliformes > Squalidae > Squalus > Squalus acanthias. The sequence goes on along the minus strand of JASTWF010001041.1, from coordinate 16,480 downwards.
GAGGGGCAGTACTGAGGGAGTGCCGCACTGTCGGAGGGGCAGTACTGAGAGAGCCCCGCACTGTCAGAGGGGCAGTACTGAGGGAGCGCCGCGCTGTCGGAGGGGCAGTACTGAGGGAGCCCCGCACTGTCAGAGGGGCAGTACTGAGGGAGCGCCGCGCTGTCGGAGGGGCAGTACTGAGGGGGCGCTGCACTGTCAGAGGGGCAGTACTGAGGGAGGGGCTGCACTGTCGGAGGGGCAGTACTGAGGGAGCGCCGCACTGTCGGAGGGGCAGTACTGAGGGAGGGGCTGCACTGTCGGAGGGGCAGTACTGAGGGAGCGCCGCACTGTCGGAGGGGCAGTACTGAGGGAGCGCCGCACTGTCGGAGGGACAGTACTGAGGGAGCGCTGCTCTATCGGAGGGGCAGTACTGAGGGAGGGGCTGCACTGTCGGAGGGGCAGTACTGAGGGAGCGCTGCACTGTCGGAGGGGCAGTACTGAGGGAGGGGCTGCACTGTCGGAGGGGCAGTACTGAGGGAGCGCCGCACTGTCGGAGGGGCAGTACTGAGGGAGCGCCGCACTGTCGGAGGGACAGTACTGAGGGAGCGCTGCTCTATCGGAGGGGCGGTACTGAGGGAGCGCCGCACTGTCGGAGGGGCAGTACTGAGAGAGCCCCGCACTGTCGGAGGGGCGGTACTGAGAGAGCCCCGCACTGTCGGAGGGGCAGTATTGAGGGAGCGCCGCACTGTCGGAGGGTCAGTACTGAGTAAGCGCCGCACTGTCGGAGGGGCAGTACTGAGAGAGCCCCGCACTGTCGGAGGGGCAGTACTGAGAGAGCCCCGCACTGTCGGAGGGGCAGTACTGAGAGAGCCCCGCACTGTCGGAGGGGCAGTACTGAGTAAGCGCCGCACTGTCGGAGGGGCAGTACTGAGGGAGAGCTGCACTGTCGGAGGGACAGTACTGAGGGAGCGTCGCACTGTCGGAGGGCAGTACTGAGGGAGAGCCGCACTGTCGGAGGGGCAGTACTGAGGGAGCCCCGCACTGTCGGAGGGGCAGTACTGAGGGAGCCCCGCACTGTCGGAGGGGCAGTACTGAGGGAGCGCTGCACTGTCGGAGGGGCAGTACTGAGGGAGCGCCGCACTGTCGGAGGGGCAGTACTGAGGGAGCGCTGCACTGTCGGAGGGGCAGTACTGAGGGAGCCCCGCACTGTCGGAGGGACAGTACTGAGGGAGCGCCGCACTGTCGGAGGGGCAGTACTGAGGGAGCGCCGCACTGTCGGAGGGGCAGTACTGAGGGAGCGCCGCACTGTCGGAGGGGCAGTACTGAGGGAGCCCCGCACTGTCGGAGGGACAGTACTGAGGGAGCGCCGCACTGTCGGAGGGGCAGTACTGAGGGAGCGCCGCACTGTCGGAGGGGCAGTACTGAGGGAGCCCCGCACTGTCGGAGGGGCAGTACTGAGGGAGCGCTGCACTGTCGGAGGGGCAGTACTGAGGGAGCGCTGCACTGTCGGAGGGGCAGTACTGAGGGAGCCCCGCACTGTCGGAGGGACAGTACTGAGGGAGCGCCGCACTGTCGGAGGGGCAGTACTGAGGGAGCGCCGCACTGTCGGAGGGTCAGTACTGAGGGAGCGCCGCACTGTCGGAGGAGCAGTACTGAGGGAGCGCTGCACTGTCGGAGGAGCAGTACTGAGGGAGCGCTGCACTGTCGGAGGGGCAGTACTGAGGGAGCGCCGCCCTGTCGGAGGGACAGTACTGAGGGAGCGCTGCACTGTCGGAGGAGCAGTACTGAGGGAGCGCCGCACTGTCGGAGGGGCAGTACTGAGGGGGAGCCGCACTGTCGGAGGGTCAGTACTGAGTGAGTGCCGCACTGTTGGAGGGGCTGTACTGAGGGAGCGCCGCACTGTCGGAGGGGCAGTACTGAGGGAGCGCCGCACTGTCGGAGGGGCAGTACTGAGGGAGCGCCGCACTGTCGGAGGGGCAGTACTGAGGGAGCGCCGCACTGTCGGAGGGGCAGTACTGAGGGAGCGCCGCACTGTCGGAGGGGCAGTACTGAGGGAGTGCCGCACTGTTGGAGGGGCAGTACTGAGGGAGCGCCGCCCTGTCGGAGGGACAGTACTGAGGGAGCGCTGCTCTATCGGAGGGGCGGTACTGAGGGAGAGCAGCACTGTCGGAGGGGCAGTACTGAGGGAGCGCCGCACTGTCGGAGGGGCAGTACTGAGGGAGCGCCGCCCTGTCGGAGGGACAGTACTGAGGGAGCGCTGCTCTATCGGAGGGGCGGTACTGAGGGAGTGCTGCACTGTCGGAGGGGCAGTACTGAGGGAGCGCCGCACTGTCGGAGGGGCGGTACTGAGGGAGCGCCGCACTGTCGGAGGGGCAGTACTGAGGGAGAGCAGCACGGTCGGAGGGGCAGTACTGAGGGAGAGCAGCACTGTCGGAGGGGCAGTACTGAGGGAGAGCAGCACTGTCGGAGGGGCAGTACTGAGGGAGCGCCGCACTGTCGGAGGGTCAGTACTGAGGGAGCGCCGCACTGTCGGAGGGGCAGTACTGAGAGAGCGCCGCACTGTCGGAGGGGCAGTACTGAGGGAGTGCAGCACTGTCGGAGGGGCAGTACTCAGGGAGCGCCACACTGTCGGAGGGGCAGTACTGAGGGAGAGCAGCACTGTCGGAGGGGCAGTACTGAGGGAGCGCCGCACTGTCGGAGGGGCAGTACTGAGGGAGCGCCGCACTGTCGGAGGGGCAGTACTGAGGGAGAGCAGCACTGTCGGAGGGGCAGTACTGAGGGAGCGCCGCACTGTCGGAGGGGCGGTACTGAGGGAGAGCAGCACTGTCGGAGGGGCAGTACTGAGGGAGCGCCGCACTGTCGGAGGGGCAGTACTGAGGGAGAGCAGCACTGTCGGAGGGGCAGTACTGAGGGAGCGCCGCACTGTCGGAGGGGCAGTGCTGAGGGAGTGCCGCACTGTCGGAGGGGCAGTACTGAGAGAGCGCCGCACTGTCGGAGGGGCAGTACTGAGGGAGTGCAGCACTGTCGGAGGGGCAGTACTCAGGGAGCGCCACACTGTAGGAGGGGCAGTACTGAGGGAGCGCCGCACTGTCGGAGGGGCAGTACTGAGGGAGCGCCGCAATGTCGGAGGGGCAGTACTGAGGGAGTGCCGCACTGTCGGAGGGGCAGTACTGAGGGAGCGCCGCACTGTCGGAGGGGCAGTACTGAGGGAGCGCTGCACTGTCGGAGGGGCAGTACTGAGGGAGCGCCGCACTGTCGGAGGGTCAGTACTGAGGGAGCGCCGCACTGTCGGAGGGGCAGTACTGAGGGAGCTCCGCAGTGTCGGAGGGGCAGTACTGAGGGAGCGCCGCACTGTCGGAGGGGCGGTACTGAGGGAGTGCCACACTGTCGGAGGGGCAGTACTGAGGGAGCGCCGCACTGTCGGAGGGGCAGTACTGAGGGAGCGCCGCACTGTCGGAGGGGCAGTACTGAGGGAGTGCCGCACTGTCGGAGGGGCAGTACTGAGGGAGCGCCGCACTGTCGGAGGGGCAGTACTGAGGGAGTGCCGCACTGTCGGAGGGTCAGTACTGAGGGAGCGCCGCACTGTCGGAGGGGCGGTACTGAGGGAGTGCCGCACTGTCGGAGGGTCAGTACTGAGGGAGCGCCGCACTGTCGGAGGGGCGGTACTGAGGGAGAGCTGCACTGTCGGAGGGGCGGTACTGAGGGAGTGCCGCACTGTCGGAGGGGCGGTACTGAGGGAGAGCTGCACTGTCGGAGGGGCGGTACTGAGGGAGTGCCGCACTGTTGGAGGGGCGGTACTGAGGGAGACCCGCACTGTCGGAGGGGCAGTACTGAGGGAGGGCCGCACTGTCGGAGGGGCAGTACTGAGGGAGGGCCGCACTGTCGGAGGGGCAGTACTGAGGGAGCGCCGCACTGTCGGAGGGGCAGTACTGAGGGTGCGCCGCACTGTCGGAGGGTCAGTACTGAGGGTGCGCCGCACTGTCGGAGGGGCAGTACTGAGGGAGGGCCGCACTGTCGGAGGGGCAGTACTGAGGGTGCGCCGCACTGTCGGAGGGTCAGTACTGAGGGAGCGCCGCACTGTCGGAGGAGCAGTACTGAGGGAGCGCTGCACTGTCGGAGGGGCAGTAATGAGGGAGCGCTGCACTGTCGGAGGGGCAGTACTGAGGGAGTGCTGCACTGTCGGAGGGGCAGTACTGAGGGGGAGCCGCACTGTCGGAGGGGCAGTACTGAGGGAGTGCTGCACTGTCGGAGGGGCAGTACTGAGGGGGAGCCGCACTGTCGGAGGGGCAGTACTGAGGGAGCCCCGCACTGTCGGAGGGGCAGTACTGAGGAAGTGCCGCACTGTCGGAGGGGCAGTACTGAGGGAGCGCCGCACTGTCGGAGGGGCGGTACTGAGGGAGCACTGCACTGTCGGAGGGGCAGTACTGAGGGAGCCCCGCACTGTCGGAGGGGCGGTACTGAGGGAGCGCTGCACTGTCGGAGGGGCTTTACTGAGGGAGCGCCGCACTGTCAGAGGGGCGGTACTGAGGGAGCACCGCACTGTCGGAGGGGCTTTACTGAGGGAGCGCCGCACTGTCGGAGGGGCGGTACTGAGGGAGCACCGCACTGTCGGAGGGGCTTTACTGAGGGAGCGCCGCACTGTCGGAGGGGCGGTACTGAGGGTGAGCCGCATTGTCGGAGGGGCAGTACTGAGGGAGCGCCGCACTGTCGGAGGGGCAGTACTGAGGGAGCGCCGCACTGTCGGAGGGGCAGTATTGAGGGAGAGCCGCACTGTCGGAGGGGCCGTACTGAGGGAGAGCCGCACTGTCGGAGGGGCAGTACTGACGGAGAGCAGCACTGTCGGAGGGACAGTACTGAGGGAGTGCCACACTGTTGGAGGGGCAGTACTGAGGGAGCGCCGCACTGTCGGAGGGGCGGTACTGAGGGAGTGCCGCACTGTCGGAGGGGCAGTGCTGAGGGAGTGCCGCACTGTCGGAGGGGCAGTACTGAGGGAGAGCCGCACTGTCGGAGGGGCGGTACTGAGGGAGCTGCTTCTTCTCTTCTTAGGCAGTCCCTTGGAACCGAGGATGACTTGCTTCCACATTAAAAATGAGTTCATAGAAACATAGAAGATAGGAGCAGGAGAAGAAATTCCTCCTCATTTCTGTCCTAAATGGCTTACCCCTTATCCTTCGACTGTGACCCCTGGTTCTGGACTCCCCCGCCATCGGGATCATCCTTCCTGCATCTAGTCTGTCTAGATCGAGCGTGGTCAAAGCTTCGACGCTGGGGATATTGGCCTGAGCGAGAACACTGATGTTGGTGCACCTATCCTGCCAATGGATTTGCAGGATCTTGCGGAGGCAGCGTTGATGGTACCTCTCCAGTGCTTTGAGGTGCCTGCTGTACATGGTCCATGTCTCTGAAGCATACAGGAGGGCGGGTATCACTACTGTTCTGTAGACCATGAGCTTAGTGCCGGGTTTGAGGTCCTGGTCTTCAAACACTCTCTTCCGCAGGCGACCGAAGGCTGCACTGGCACACTGAAGGCGGTGTTGGACTTCGCCATCGACGTCTGCCCTTGTTGACAGTAGGCTCCCGCGGTATGGAAAGTGGTCCACGTTGTCCAAGGCCTCGTCGTGGATTTTGATAATTGGGGAGCAGTACTGTGTGGCGGGGGCATGTTGGTAGAGGACCTTTGTCTTACGGATGTTTAGTGTAAGGCCGATGCTCTCGTACGCTTCGGTGAAGGTGTTGACGATGGTTTGGAGTTCGACCTCCGAGTGTGCGCAGACACAAGCGTCGTCTGCATAGTGTAATTCGATGACAGGATGGGATCACCTTGGATCTGGACTGGAGGCGACGGAGGTTGAACAGTTTCCCGTTTATTCTGTAGATTAGCTCCACTCCAGCGGGGAGCTTACTGAGGGTGAGATGGAGCATTGCAGCGAGGAAGATCGAAAAGAGCGTTGATGCGACGACACAGACTTGCTTGACCTCTGTCCATACGTGAATTGGGTCTGTGGTGGAACCGTTGGTCAGGATCACGGCTTGCATAGCGTCGTGAAGCAGGCGGAGGATGGTGACAAACTTTTGAGGGCAGCCGAATTTGAGGAGGACACTCTATAATCCCTCACGGTTGACTGTATCGAAGGCCTTTGTGAGATCAAAGAAGGCCATGTACAGCGGTTGGTGCTGTGCCCTGCATTTCTCTTGTCGTTGACGCGCGGTAAAGATCATGTCCATTGTGCCCCTTAGTGGGCGGAATCCGCATTGCGACTCTGGGAGGAGCTCTTCAGCCTCTGGGAGAAGGCTATTGAGGATTCTTGCGATGACTTTCCCTGTGGCAGACAGCAGGGAAACACCTCTGTAATTACAGCAATCGGACTTGTCACCTTTTTTGAAGATGGTCACGATTACGGCGTCTCTGAGATCTGGCATCCTCTCCTCCTTCCAGATAAGAGAAATGAGTTCATGTATTCGCGCCAGTAGTGCTTCTCCGCTATGCTTTAGTGCCTCGGCAGGGATTCCATCTGCTCCTGAGGCCTTGTTGTTCTTCAGTTGTCGGATGGCCTTTTCAACCTCATGCCGAGCTGAGGTTGTGCTGAGATGGTGGCAGGTAGCATGCTGCGGGATGGAGTTGAGGACACTCGCGTCGAAGACAGAGTCTCGGTTAAGGAGATCTTCGAAGTGCTCCTTCCAGCGGGCACTGACTGCCTCTCTGTCCTTGATGAGTACCTCTCCGTTCTTGGCCTGCAGTGGGGTAGGAACTTGGGTGCTTAGGCCGTAGGTGGTCTTGACTGCGCTAAAGAATCCACGTACGTCGTGGTTGTCGGCGCTTTCTCCACCCACGATCTGTCCTTTCGGTTGCAAGTTTTTTGTTGGACCTCGGCCTTCAGGCGTCTGGAGAGCTGCTTTCTTGCTCTCGAGTTCTGTTGCTGTTTCCAGATCAGGAATGCCTTGCGCTTGCGGCTTATTAGCTCCTGGATCTCCTGGTCGTTCTCATCGAGCCAGTCTTGGTGTTTCCTGGTCGAGTGACCGAGCATCTCTTCACAGGTGCTGATTATGGAGGCCTTGAGTACAGACCAGGCGCTGTGGACACTCTGTGTCTCTGAATCACTGGGAGTCGTCAGGTTGGTTATGAGGCACAGGCTGAATAGGGCTTTGTTAGCGGAGTCTTTGAGTGCTCCAGTGTTGATTTTCCTGCGGCATTGTTTCTGTTGCCGTTGCTGTTTTGGGGCTACATTGATGGAGATGACAGAGCGGATTTGGCGGTGGTCTGTCCAGCAGTCGTCAGCTCCTGTCATGGCGCGGGTGATGCGGACGTCCTTGCGGTCCCTCGCTCGGACGATGATTTAGTCCAGCAGATGCCAGTGCTTGGAGCGAGGGTGTTGCCATGAAGCCTTGTACTTGACTCTGACGGAACAGGGTGTTGGTTATGACAAGGCTATGCTCTAAGTATTTCGGCAAGAGGAGGGTACCGTTGGAGTTGGTTTCCCCTAACTCCTCTCTGCCGATCACACCTCCCCAGAGGTCTGTGTCCTTTCCAACTCTGGCGTTAAAGTCGCCAAGGAGGATCAGTTTGTCGCCCGTTGGGAATCAGGACAGGGATTGTTCAAGGTTGGAATAGAATTCCTCTTTGGTCTCGTCTGTGGCTTCCAGTGTTGGGGCGTGCTGCACTTTCGGAGGGTCAGTACTGAGGGAGCGCTGTACTGTCGGAGGGACAGTACTGAGGGAGAGCTGCACTGTCGGAGGGGCAGTACTGAGGGAGCACCGCACTGTCGGAGGGGTCAGTACTGAGGGAGCGCCGCACTGTCGGAGGGGCAGTACTGAGGGAGCGCTGCACTGTCGGAGGGGCAGTACTGAGGGAGCGTCGCACTGTCGGAGGGGCAGTACTGAGGGAGCGTCGCACTGTCGGAGGGGCAGTACTGAGGGAGTGCCGCACTGTCGGAGGGGCAGTACTGAGGGAGCGCCGCACTGTCGGAGGGGCAGTACTGAGGGAGTGCTGCACTGTCGGAGGAGCAATACTGAGGGAGCGCCGCACTGTCGGAGGGGCAGTACTGAGGGAGCGCTGCACTGTCAGAGGGGCAGTACTGAGGGAGCGCCGCACTGTCGGAGGAGCAATACTGAGGGAGCGCCGCACTGTCGGAGGGGCAGTACTGAGGGAGCACTGCACTGTCGGAGGGGCAGTACTGAGGGAGCGTTGCACTGTTGGAGGGGCAGTACTGAGGGAGAGCCGCACTGTCGGAGGGGCAGTACTGAGGGAGCGCTGCACTGTCGGAGGTACAGTACTGAGGGAGCGCTGCACTGTCGGAGGGGCAGTACTGAGGGAGCGCCGCACTGTCGTTCGGATGAGATGTTAAACCGAGGCCCTGTCTGCCCTCTCAGTTGGATGTAAAAATCCCAAGGCCACCATTGGAAGAAGAGCAGGGGGCGTTCACCCCGGTGTCCTGAGGCCAACATTGATCCTTCAATATCAATAAAACACATGTTCTGGTTATTGTCACGTTGCTGTTTGTGGGAGCTTGCTGTGCAAAATTTGGGTGCCGTGTTTCCTACATTACAACAGCGACCACATTTCAAAAGTACTTAATTGGCTGTAAAGTGCTTTGGGACGTCCTGAGGTGGTGAAAGGCACTGTCGAAATGGGAGTCTTTCATTCTTTCTTGATATGCAGGGGAGTTGTTCTATGGGCCACGCCGTGATTGAAGGGTTAATGGAGCCATGAACCATTATCCAGGATTGCCTGAAGGGATTATTACTAGTCCTAGCCCCTTTCGGGCTACCCCGGATCAGGCGTATTCCCCAGACGTTCACTTTCAACTAAAGTTAGAGGTAGCCGAATCCTAAAGACGCTTAATTGGGTCTAAAGGTCCAGACTATCTCTCCCTAAAGGAAAGGAACAACCTGAAGATGTTACCGTCCTCCAGATAGCACTTTTAATAAGTTTAGCTAGACTGTAACGTTCCGGATATTATGAGGGTCCTGAAAACTCCCCCAGAATTCTGCAACTCCTCACCAAAGAGTGTACAGAGATTGAGTTCGCGAGTTTGATACAGAAGTACTATGTGAGACAATTCTAAAAATATATAGATTTATTAAAGAACCGACATGCAATTTACAGTTGGTGATTCAATCGCAACATTAACAATTCCAAATACAAAAATCTTTCAATTCTATTATCAGAGATCCTTATTCTCAAATCTTAACTTCGTTACATTTTTACAGTTCTTAGTCTATTCCAGGATATCCACCAAAATCAACTTGATCCCCGAGGTACAAAGAGTTGTAGACTTACAGAGCTTGCCTCTGAAGCCAAGAATCGCTTTGCCCCTTTACAGCTAATCTATCTTCCCATTTGAAAGTTCAATTTTTATACCCTTTCTCAGTGGTATATCCTTTGAAGTTTTCTGCTGATGTAAGCTAATTATCTAGTCATTTTTCTGCTGACTTCTGCTATTCTTACAGTCAGTTCAGCTGGTAGCATTAAGAATTATGTCTCCTGTGTAGGTGTCTCAAGCTCAACACAAAAACAATGTGATGGCTGGTGCATCTATTTGATGTCATTCTTACCAAGGTCTTCTGTTTGTATCTTTTGCATTTAGAACACCTCAACTGGTTGCACCATTGTCTTCTTAGTTACCTCAGCTGGTTGTAACACAGACTCGTGTCTCCTGTCTTTCATTGGATGTCATTTTTACGAATGCATATGTTTCTTTAATTTTCTGTGTTTCATTTGAAAGTGTTGGTTTAAGACACCTTAACAGGGTATACCATTGTGTTTTTTCCAATGCTTCAGACTATCAGGAACCTCAACCTCCTGTTTCAATAAGGTTATTGATTCAGTGTCAACAACTTATCTTATCTCAATAGCCTGTATGCTGTTCACAGCTTCTCCATTGTTAGGTTTCCAGATTCCACACCCAGTTTGTCATGTTTTAATAAAGTCAAAATTCTTTCATAGGATGGAGTATTTTTCTGAATATGGCGTATTCCTTCACATGCCGGCACTGTCTGTCGGCAGTAACCTCCCTGATGGTTGTGCGGTTTTCCCAGGTCTGCGCACAGACAGGCGGGATATGGTGATACACTGATGCTCTGAGACTGTCATGGGATGGGTTGGGAGTTATGGTCTCCCTGCCACTGTTGTTTCAGGGTAGACGCAGGGGCTGGTTGCAAGGAATTTCACCCCCCGACACTGATCGAGTGATCACTCCCAGCGGGGCAGTCTTGACTTTGAGTGACACGTTTCTGGGATCTATTGAGAAGGTTAGATGAAGAAGCGGGGTTAAGGACACTCGTGTGGAGTATAAACACTGGCGAGGCCCTGTTACATAAGAACATAAGAAATAGGAGCAGGAGTGGCCGTAAGGCCCCTCGAGCCTGCTCCACCATTCAATAAGATCATGGCTGATCTTCTACCTCATCTCCACTTTCCTGCACTATCCCCATATCCCTTGATTCCCCGAGAGTTCAAAAATCTATTGATCTCAGCCTTGAATATACTCAACGACTGAGCCTCCACAGCCCTCTGGGGCAGAGAATTCCAGAGATTCACAACCCACTGAGGGAAGAAATTCCTCCTCATCTCAGTCTTAAATGGCCGACCCCTTATCCTGAGACTGTGACCCCTGGTTCTAGACTCTCCAGCCAGGGGGAAACAACCTCTCAGCATCTACCCTGTCAATCCCCCTCAGAATCTTAGATGTTTCAATGAGATCATCTCTCATTCTTCTAAACTCCAGAGAGTATAGGCCTAGTATACTCAATCTCACCTCATCCCAGGAATCAGTCTGGGGAACCTTCGCTGCACTCCCTCTATGACAAGTATATCCTTCCTTAGGTAAGGAGACCAAATCTGTACACAGTACTCCAGGTGTGGTCTCACCAGGGCCCTATATAATTGCAGTAAGACTTCTTTACTCTTATACTCAAATCCTTCTGTAATAAAGGCCAACATACCATTTGCTTTCCTAATTGCTTGCTGTACCTGCATGTTAACTTTCAGTGATTTGTGTACAAGGACATCCAGGTCCCTCTGAACACGAACGTTTCCCAATCTCTCACCATTTAAAAAATACTCTGCTTTTCTATTTTTCCTACCAAAGTGGATAACTTCACATTTCTCCACATTATATTCTATTTGCCATGTTCTTGTCCACTTGCTTAACCTGTCTATATCCCCTTGCAGCCTCTTTGCATCCTCCTCACAACTTACATTCCCACCTAGCTTTGTATCATCAGTAAACTTGGATATATTACATTTGGTCCCCTCATCCAAATCATTGATGTAGATTGTGAATAGCTGAGGCCCCAACACTGATCCTTGCAGTACCCCATTAGTTACAGCCTGTCAACCTGAAAATGACCCGTTTATTCCTACTCTCTGTTTTCTGTCCGTTAACCAATCCTCAATCCATGCTAGTATATTACCCCCAATCCCATGAGCCCTAATTTTGTTTAATAACCTCTTGTGTGGCACCTTATCGAATGCCTTCTGAAAATGCAAATACACCACATCCACTGGTTCCCCCTTATCTATCCTGCTAGTTACAACCTCAAAAAACTCTTAACAGATTTGTCAAACACGATTTCCCTTTCATAAATCTGTGTTGACTCTGCCCAATCCTATTATTACTTTCTAAGTGCCCTGTTACCACATCCTTAATAATAGATTCTAGCATTTTCCCGACTACTGCTGTCAGGCTAACTGGTCTGTAGTTCCCTGTTTTCTCTCTTCCTCCTTTTTTAAATAGTGGGGTTACATTTGCTACCTTCCAATCCGCGGGAACCGTTCCAGAATCTATGGAATTTTGGAAGATGACAACCAATACATCCACTATCTCTATAGCCACCTCTTTCAAAACCCTAGGATATAGGCCATCAGGTCCAGGGGATTTATCAGCTTTCAGTCCCATTAATTTCTCCAGTACTATTTTACTAATACTAATTTCTTTCAATTCCTCATTCTCACTAGACCCTTGGTTCTCCACTATTTCCGGTATTCTTTTTGCATCTTCTTCGGTGAAGACAGACACAAAGGGCTGGATTTTGTGAATGGAGGCGAGTTGGAGGCGGGACTGCTGCTTGTCGTGTCAATGTCCCGCCTCCATCCTCGCCTGACCATTCAGAGGGATTTTCCCCTGATTGAGCTTGTTAAGCCCGCCCTGCGGGCTCAGCAGGCCAATTAGGGAGGAAGTCACTGACAGAGCACGTCAACGTCAGATGTGCTAATCTGTCAAGACTTCTTGAAAGAAGAAATGACGGCGTTTGACAGCTCTGTGAAGCTGTCAAACACTGACATTCTCTTTAGTTTGATGAGTCTTTGTGGTGAGGACTCAACAAACATTGAAAATAAGTAAATTTCAGATGTCTGATGGATCGGAGGGTCCATCAGCCATTACCTGAAATTGTCAAGGTGGATGTCCGCTCTCCCGATCCAGCGCGGCTAAAGGCTATAGAAGGAAAAAAAGGTAAGTGAACACTTTTTAAAACTTATCCCTCACCTTGCATACTTACCAGTCCACACTTGCACCCATCACTCACCTCTACATCTTACTTCCAGGTGCCTCCGACCACCGCAGACCTCCTCCAACCCGGCGGGGTTCTCCGAGGTCGGGAAGCCTTCACCTGTGAAGGTAAAATGGCACTAATCCTTTTTTCTGCCTGTTAACTACCTGTTAACAGACAGTTAAAAGGATTAAGAACATAAGAACATAAGAAATAGGAGCAGGAGTAGGCCAATCGGCCCCTCGAGCCTGCTCCGCCATTCAATAAGATCATGGCTGATCTGATCCTAACCGCCAATCTACTATCTATCACAGAACCATCTCCTGCATCTAACAGAATTGCACACACGAAATAGGAGCAGAATCAGGCTACACAGTTCCTGGGCCCGCTCCACTACCCACAGGGCCATGACCGATCCGAACCTAGACTCATGTCCAAATTCCTGCCCGTTCCCCGTAACCCTTAATGCCCTTTACTTCTAGGAAACTGTCTATTTCTGTTTTAAATTTAATTAATGTTGTAGCTTCTACAGCTTTTTGTGGCAGCATATTCCATGGACCTACCACCCTCTGAGTGAAGTAGTTCCTCCTCATCTCAGTTTTGAAAGAGCAGCCCCTTATTCTAAGACTATGTCCCCTAGTTCTCGTCTCACCCGTCATCGGGAACATCCTCCCCGCATCCACCCGATCCAACCCCTTCACAATCTTATATGTTTCAATAAGATCGCCTCTCATTCTTCTGAACTCCAATGAGTAGAGTCCCAATCTACCCAACCTCTCCTCATATGACCACCCCCTCATCCCCGGGATTAACCGAGTGAACCTTTTTTGCACTGCCTCGAGAGCAAGGATGTCTTTCCTTAAGTAAGGACACCAAAACTGTATGCAGTATTCTAGGTGCGGTCTCACCAATACCTTGTACAACTGAAGCAATACCTCCCTATTTTTATATTCTATCCCCCTAGCAATGAAAGCCAACATTCCATTTGCCTTCTTAATCACTTGCTGCACCTGCATACTAACCTTTTGAGTTTCGTGCACCAGGACCCCCCAGATCCCTTTGCACTTCAGTACTCTCCAGTTTCTTGCCATTAAGATAATAAATTGCTCTAGGATTTTTCCTGCCAAAGTGCATCACCTCACACTTTCCAGTGTTGTATTCCATCTGCCAAATCTCTGCCCACTTACTTAGCCTGTCTATGTCCCCTTGCAGGTTTTTTATGTCCTCCTCACTCACTACTTTCCCTCCCATCTTTGTATCATCTGCAAATTTTGATATGTTACACTTGGTCCCTTCCTCCAAATCGTTAATATAGATTGTGAAGAGTTGGGGACCCAGCACTGACCCCTGTGGAACACCACTAGTTACTGATTGCCAGTCTGAGAATGAACCATTTATCCCAACTCTTTGCTTTCTGTTAGATAGCCAATCCTCTATCCATGCCAGAATATTACCCCCAATCCCGTGATTTTTTACCTTAAGCAATAATCTTTTGTGTGGCACCTTGTCAAATGCCTTTTGGAAGTCTAAATACACTACGTCCACTGGTTCCCCTTTATCCACTCTATATGTTACTTCCTCAAAGAACATATTAAATGCCTTTCCCGCCTCCAGGAGACGGGACCTGAAGCTGCACATCTTCCCGCCTCCTGGCAAGTGGGCACGGAGGCGGGATGGGGGTGGGCTTGCCATCCGCCCCCACTTTCTCCGATTTTACGGGCTGTCCTGCCTCCATGCCCGCCTCCTCGGGGCTTGGAAAATCCAGCCCATTGTATTTGTTTAATTTTTCTGCCAATTCTTTATTCCCCATTATAATTTCTCCTGTCTCTGCCTGTAAGGGACCTACATTTACTTTTGCTAATCTTTTCCTTTTTACATACCTATAGAAGCTTTTACAGTCTGTTTTTATGTCTCTCGCTAGTTTACTCTCATATTCTATTTTCCCTTTCTTTATCAATTTCTTGGTCCTCCTTTGCTGAATTCTAAAATCCTCCCAATCCTCAGGCTTACTAATTTTAGCAACATTATAAGCCTCTTCCTTTCATCTAATACTGTCTTTAACTTCTCGTTAGCCACAGGTGGACCATTTTTCCCCATGGTGTTTTTGTTCCTTAAGAGAATATATGTTCGTTGCGAATTATGAATTGGGCTGGTTTTACTTGGAGATAGACAAAGAAACACTACAGACTTTTAGCAGTCAGGCATAATCTCCCTGTACTCCTCCATATGTAAAGCAAAAAATATACAGCTCGCTTTCTCCACATTACAACAGTGACCACACTTCAAAAGTACTTCATTGTCTGTAAAGCACTTTGGGACGTCCTGAGGTGGTGAAAGGCACTGCAGAAATGCAAGTCTTTTATTGCATAGGCCAAAAAAATCTTGGAGCAGGAGGAAAATTTGAGTAGACAAACAGTCAGGTTCAACCTGACAGTTTTCTGTGCTGTGGGGTTAACCCTTTAAATGCACAGAAGAAATAGGAGCAGGAGTTGGCCCCTCGAGCCTGCTCCGCCATTCACTAAGATCATAGCTGATCTTCTACCTCAACTCCACTTTCCTACACTATCCCCATATCCCTTGATTCCCTTAATATTCAAAAATCTATCGATCTCTGTCTTGAATATACTCAACGACTGAGCCTCCACAGCCCTCTGGGGCAGAGAATTCCAAAGATTCACCACCCTCTGAGTGAAGAAATATCTCCTCATCTCAGTCCTAAATGGCTGACCCCTTATCCTGAGACTGTGACCCCTAGTTCTAGACTCCGCAGCCAGGGGAAACAACCTCTCAGCATCTACCCTGTCAATCCCCTTCAGAATCTTGTATGTTTCAATGAGATCACCTCTCATTCTTCTGAACTCCATAGAGTATAGGCCCATTCTACACATTCTCTCCTCATACGACAGCCCTCTCATCCCAGGAATCAGTCTGGTGAACCTTCGTCGCACCGCCTCTAAGGCAAGTCGATCCTAGCATTACAAGAATACAAGTTTAAAAAATTCAACATGGGCAAAAAGGCATACAGCCCCAGTTCTGAATATGTTTTCTTAGTTAAGAGTAGGTTGCTTTGCAGTGCATTGAAAGGCCCATGAAGATGGGTCCAGCACACGATTAGCTTTCTCGATCAGCAGTGGCTTGACTGGATGCATCCAGCAACACGTCGATATATAAATGCTCCCATTTATTCACCTTTGCTAAATGGACATCCAATCCAATTTGTGTCTATGACATCACTAATTACAATTGATTTGTCAATGCTTGCCCCCATTTAGTATTGGTTTCCCCCAGTTCCCGCCCCATTTAGAATTGGTCTCCCCAGGTTTTGCTCCCATTTAAAATTGGTTTTGTTCCATTTAGAATTGGTTTCTCCCAGTTTCTCGCATTTACAATTGGTTGTTCCCAGATTCCCCCCATTTAGAATTGGTCACCCCCAGTTTCCCCCCATTTAGAATTGGTTGCCCCCCAGTTTCCTCCGCATTTAGAATTGGTCACGCACAGTTTCCCCATTTAGAATTGGTCGTCCCCATTTCGAATTGGTGGCCCCCAGTTTCCCCATTTAGAATTGGTCGTCCCCATTTAGAATTGGTTGTCCCCATTTAGAATTAGTCGCCCCCCAATTTCCCCATTTAGAATTGGTCGCCCCCAGTTTCCCCATTTAGGATTGGTCACCAACAGTTTCCCCATTTAGAATTGTTCGCCCAGTTTCCCCATTTAGAATTAGTCGCCCCCCCAGTTTCCCCATTTAGAATTAGTCGCCCCCCCAGTTTCCCCCCATTTAGAATTAGTCACCCACAGTTTCCTCCCCATTTTGAATTAGTCACCCCCCAGTTCCCCCATTTAAAATTAGTCGCCCCCCAGTTTGCTCCCCATTTAGAATTGGTCGCCCCCAGTTTCCCCCCTATTTTGGATTGGTCGCCCCCCAGTTTCCTCCCCATTTAGAATTGGTCGCTCCCCAGTTTCCACCCCATTTAGAATTAGTTGCCCCCCCCAGTTTCCACCCCATTTAGAATTA